>CAUYTI010059051.1:0-23658 GCA_963575145.1 Galago senegalensis | reverse complement strand
TAGTCCTTGGGTGGTCTACCAGGTTTGAGGGGTCCAAATCAGTTGTCCCAGTCAGCACCCGTTTCAGGTGGAAGAGTTCAAATGTCTCTGGGAGCTAGATAAGAGGGGTCTGCTTGCAGTTCAGATATAACTTGCTCCAGTTCTCTGCAAGGGCAAAGGGACCCACTTGGCAAATGGGTTAGTTTGGGAAGGTTAATACCTCCTTCCCTACCTTGCACCCAGTCACTTGTAATCCCCCAGGTCTGTGGTCCTATTTACTCCAGTAGGCCACTGCTCCCAGGGTTTACCTGGCACAATCAGCCAGAACTCTGAGTTCAGCGGGGGGAGGGGGGGTCTTGCCTGTTTAAATTAGGCTTCTGTCCGGCTAAATTTCTCTGTAAGTCGGTGGTTGTATTCGGCTTTAAACTCAGGAGTCAGTTCTAGCCTCTGCCCGCCCACTGCCTTTGTCTCAGCCGAATTAGCTGCCTGAGGGCAGGTGCTCCACCCCGCCAGTGGCTGCCATGCAGGATGGCTTGCTGCTCGGGAGTTTCTGCACTGGCGGCCCAGAGCTGACTCCCCTCTCCTCACGCCCCACAGTCAGCACAGAACAGCACCAGTCCTTTCCCCCTCCACTTCTCCCAAGGAGATGCCTGAGAGTCAGGACTCCATAAGTAATAAACCTCCAGACCTCGGAGTGGGTGGGTGGGGGCTCCTCTGCAGGTGGTCAATATTGACAGATTTATACAGTTTTACAATTTTATGTCTGGCCGGAGGGTGCCGTGGCACGCCAGCAGGTGTAGGAGGTCCAGTTTTTAGGGGTTCTCTCCCGTGGATTAGAGTGGGAGGAAGTTAGAACTCTGCAAGCTTGTTTGCATGGAGTAAACTGCGTGAGCCCTTGTTGTGGGGAAGGGGACTCTCGTTCACTTGGTGGGGGCAAGAGTTCCTTTTCGTTGTATTTTTAGGGTCACAGCTTGCCTCAGCAAGGTTGAAGTGCACTCTTCAATCTTCTCTCTTGTCTCTGCTCCAAACCATCAGCTAATTTGGTAAGCTTCTGTCCTTTCAGCCTCCTTCTGGACGGGAGCTTCTGTAAAAAGCTGGCTGCAGTTCGCCATCTTGGCTCTGCTCCCCATTCACATGTTAACGAGAAGAGTGAGGTCTGAAATCCTGCTGGAATTTTTATTAGGAATGTTTTTAATTGAGAAGCAATTTTTGAAAGCTAGTTTAATCTAATATATAATGTATTTTCATATTTAATTTTAGTTACGCAATATTTTTGATGGCGTACTAAATGTTGTCTTTAAAAATAGTGTTTATTTGATTTTCTGTATTTTTCTAAAATCTGGAAAACTTGCTTAAATCACCAATTTAAAAATTTTGTCTTCATATTCTTGTGGTTTTCACTCACATACATTATCTATTGATAATAATTTTAGTTTTCATTTTTGCACATTAATTATTTATTTGGTTATAGCACTGGCTATGGCCTCTAACAGAATGTCAAACTAATGTGGTCATGGTAGATGTCAGCATCTCAGAACAATCTAAAGGGAATAATTTCATCATTTCATCAAGTAGGAAGTTTACTGTATGCTTTTGTGTGCTCTTATCATACAAAGATCCTTTTTGTTCTGAATTTTCCATGTTTTTTAAATTCATAAACACGTGATAAATTTCATCAGAGGATTTTCTGTGTTTATTCTAATATTCACATAAATTCTTTTTAAAAATATTAATTCAGAAAAATCTATCAATTACATTTTAATCAATTTTGAATTCCTGACATAAAGTCCATTTGTGGACTACCAGAATTTTATGTATTAATGTATTTCGCTTGCTAACACAGGTATTTTCCTTTGAAATTTAGAATATATTTTCTAGAAGATGATTGGTCAATAATTTTATCTTTCCCTGTAACGTTTTCTTTTTTTACTTCGACTTTGTCATGGTTATTAAGGTTTTTAGCCTCATAAAAAAATTGAAAGGTTGCATCTTCTTTTTCCATCCTCTGAATTATTAATTTATAATTTGAGCAGTTCCTCACTTTTGTGTTTTCATGTTTTCACCAGTAGTGTTATGTGAGTCAGGAAAATCTCTATGAGGAGAATTTAATTACTAAAAAAAACAATATTAATCATTATATAAGACTTCAAGATTTCTTTATCTTTTTGTGTCTATTTTATAAATAATATTATTCTAGCGATTTATATATTTCCTAAATATATTTGTGATTTGTTATAGATTTTTCAAAATATTTTCTTTTTTATTTGAATTTATTCAAATTAATATGAGAGAAAAATATTTAGGTTACATTGTTCTCACTTCCAGGGTAAATTTCCATTTGTTGAAGAGCCCCTCACACAGGGGGTGTGTTATACACCCTCACAGTGTGTACATGAGGTGAGATCCTACCTCATACCCTCCCTCCTTCTGCCATACGTTCTCCCACCCACACACATCTCACTTCCCTCTATACCTGAACTGAATTACCATAGTGTTTTTTTATTCTTAAGAACGTGTAATTGTTTATATATTGATTTCATATTAGTATAGATTACCTTGGATATTTATTTTTCCATTCTTGAGATGGAGAATGTGTTACAACTCCATCCAGGTAAATGTAAAAGCTGTAATAATGGCTGAATAATATTCCATTGTATACATATACCACAGTTTGTTGATTCATTCATGAGTTGATGGGCACTCAGGTTGTTTCCATGACTTTGCAATTATGAATTAAGCTGCAATAAACATTCTAGTGCAAATGTCTTTATGGTGAAATGATTTTTCTTCTGGTTGATACCTAGTAATGGGATTATAGGGTCAAATGAAAGGTCTACTTTTAGATTTCTGAGGATTCTACATACTTCTCTCCAAAAAGGACAAAATATTTTCTTATGATGATTTTTATTATGCATGGAACATTATGGTATTGGATTTTTCAAACTTGACATTTATTAAGTTATGCTTGTTTTCTTCTTTCTCTTTCTCGCTTCCCTCCTCTTTCTCTACCTTACCTGTTTTGTTCTCCTTGTCCCCACTCTCAGTTTAGTCAGCCAGGTTTTAGATTTATCAGTTATATTGAAACTGTTGCCAGAATAACTATCTACATAATTTTAATCCAATTAGAATCTCATATACTAGCTCATATTTTTAATTATTTTAATTGCCTTTATTACAGAAAATACAGAATCTTAGATAACCCCAATTGCAATTACCCATTCATGATTTATTGTCCTATAATTTAGTTCCATTTATATGGAATTTTAAAGTCAAGATAATGTTATCATTGTGTCATAATAAGTTCATTTTCAATTTCTTGATAAGTTATTTGACTTTTATTCTTGAAGGACTGATTTTTCTTTCATTTGTGACCCTGTTCTAATTTGGCAAGGCTTTAGCCACCTTGTGTTAATGGTGCCGTTCAACTGTCTTATGCCTTCTATTACTGCTGCTGAGAAGTTAGCTGTAAGTCTGTTTTTTCCTTAATCCCTCATATTTTTAAAGTTGAAAGTTCTTTAACTATTGCTTTTTGGCTTTGATTCTTTTACAATTTCACAATTATATGCTTAAAGATGGATTGATTTAAAGAAAAAAAAAGTGCTGAGAGTTTCCACAATTCTTGGACCTGTAAATGTTCTTAAACAGTTCTTTAATTGTTGAGCCATTTTTCTTAAAACATCACTTTGCTCATCACTTTTTCTTCTTTGCCTTCAAAACTCAATTACAAATGTGTTTCATCTTAACATTCTATTCTCTGTGCTGCTTATCTTCATCTTTTTTTTTTTTTTTGCATAGCTCACTCTAGATAAAATCTTCAGAGCTATATGTACTTATCCTTATGTCATGAAGTCATATGGTCCACTTTAGGGTCATATTTTTTTCCCTTCAGTTTTTTTTTTTTCACTGTTATACAATATAACTGAGATTACTAACTTGATATATATGTGCATTTTTTAACTCTATGCCAATTTTTATAGTTTCATTTCTTTCTAAAAGTTTTAAGCTTGACTTTTATCATCTTATAGATTAAAATATCATTTGACAGTAATATTTCTAATATCTGGAGCCCCAATGGATTTGTTTCCATTGTCCATTATTCCTGCTGGATCTTGTATATGGAGATCAATGTACTTATTTTCATGTGTGTCTGTAAGCCTGTATCTGTTATACATTATATTCTAAAAATCATAGCTTCATATTGATAATTGTAGTAAACCATGTTAAAAAGCCACCCAGAAAATGCAAAGCAAAATGGTAGTACATTGACCAATTTATTTTACTTTTTCCATTTTTCAGATCAAAAATTTTTAGAGTCATAGCCGCAAGCAGTTAATGTTTACCAGTTTTTTATTCTTAGTAAGTCCAAGAGTCATTGTGGTCTGAATACTTATGAACTAACTTGCATACTTAATATCACTAATGATCTTTGTACAAAATATTAGTGAAAGGAGAAGAAGAAATCATTTGTTGAGAATTTATGTAAATAACATATTTAACTGTGCATGAGGGTGTAATCTGTATTTGTCAAATTTTCTGCACTATCCATTTTATGTTGTTCTTGTCCCTAACAAGCACATCTTTATGGAGTGGACTAATTTAAACTTTCATTTTGATGGTTCTGAGTTATTTTTTGTTTGTTTTAATTTCAGAATATTGCAGGGGGTCACAGGGGTTCAAATGTTTTGGTTGCATTGGGTGCTTTTTTATTGCTTGAGTCTAAGTTATAAGTGTGTCCCTTACCTAGATACCCAGTGTGCATATGATTTCACTATTCCCTCCTCCCCCACCCCCACTGTTTGATTTCTATTGAGTTTTACCTCTACCTGTACACATGAATGTTGACTGGTTAGTTGCAATTTCATAGGAGAATAGTCCCTGCCTCACCTGCTTGATTCCAATGAGTTTTACTCCATCTATGCACATGAATGTTGATCAGTTAGTTCCAATCTACTGAGAAGAATAGCCTCCAGTTCCATTGGGATTGTGGCAAAAGTGATTAATTCATTTTATTCATGGATGAGTAGTACTACATGTTATAGATATACTACATCTTATTAATCCACTCATGAATTGATAAGAACTAAAAGTTGACTTAACATTTAATCCAGTAACTCCATCACTGAATATTTGATCAAAAAGACACTTGCACTAGAATTTTTATTGTAGGACAATTTGCAAATGTAAAAATGCTGAACCAACCCAAGTGGACCTGAGTCTTTAGAAACCTCTGCATTTATTGAATTACTATGTATTTATTTTGACCTTACTGTAGGATATGAAAACACTAAACATAATTTTCCCTGCCTTTATTTGCAGCAGGAAACCAATTTTTATTTGCTAATTGGTATCATCATGCTATCCAGTGGGATAACCACGTCTGGATCAGGGTCCTAAGAAGATCCAATCAAGAATGAGGGCATTTTCTCTCAGAAAGTGAGTGCTGCAGAGAAACGGGGCCAAAACTCACTCCTCAAAACAGGTCGGCTGCAAAATCTTCTGTAATATTGTTTTGAAATGCAGATGTCTGGACTTGCCTCAGTCTCATTTATTTAATACTTTTTAGGCTAGGGTCCTGGATATTTACATAAAAGTGATTATATACAGCATTTATAAAAAACAGTTTTGAAGTACTCAAACAATAAGCTATAGCTATCTCCTCAGCTTCAGAAGGGAAAAACAGACCTGTAACAGTAGAAAAGGTAATCAATAAATAGATAAGGCTTGATGTAAGAAAGTGTTTTGGAAATCCAGCCTTTGCATAATAGAAGGTTCCTGTCTAAGTGGGTGAGCACACTGAGTACGAAGGCACTTCAGCTTAGAACAGAGGCCCACCTATGACAGATATTGTATCAAAGATCCCTGTGGTGATAAAACTCTGCAGGTTGCATGATTTTGATAGCTTATCATTCTGAGTCCCACAGATTAGTTTATATCTGGCTAGAAGAAGTGACTTGCCAATACATATTATTTTATGTTCTTATGTCAATAAGATGGAATTTTACTACAGTAGATCTGAAGTTACTCTGATAGTCCTAACTTTTTAAACACATGAGGAACTGCCTTTTTTTAAAGATAATTCCATGGAATTATCAGGAACAAAGTGGCAGCTCTTTTCTGAAGACATCTTCAACACAATGGATTCTCCAAGTACACACTCTCTAGTACAGCTCTTGGCTTCCCTGCCTACATAATCATGTTTTTGATCCACCCCGTCTGACTGTGGACCTTTCGTGTGTCCCGTCTTCCCCCACGATGTGACTGTTCTTGCTGGTCACCCTTCCTCTATCATCTAGCTTTACACTGCTTCCTAATCTAGAGTTTGGGGTAAGGGAGAGAAAATCACCTGAAGGCAGTAGCCACATAGTCAGGACCCTAGAACATAACATTTGTACTTTGTTAACAGTAGCCTTGAGATGAGACAAATCCTGATTCTATTCCTGGTTCTTGCAATTTTCTGGCTAGGAATTTTAAGCTAGTCAATTCATCTTAACCTCCTCATCTAGGGGGATAATAATACCCTTATCTTTTCCAGGGGACATTATAGAGGTTAATTAAATGGTACAACTTACATAAAGCATCAGACATTAGGGACCAAATAAATGGCATAATTTGTTGTCAGTTGTTATTGAATCAAGCTAAGTGAGATATCAAAGTTCCCAGAAGAAGCAGCTCAATCCTAAACCTACTTTCCTCTAGAAGTTTTACAACAACATAATAACTTTTTTAAAGGAGGAACAGCCAGAAGGCTCACTTTTTTCTTTCTTCTCATTGATCAAATGAGGGTGATGATCTTCCTGTATAGGAACTGCAATCACATTCACAGCTCAGGACAGCTTCATATTTGAAGAGATTGGTTTTTCCAATGATACATTTCTGTTTATGTTTACAGGGCTTGGGAAGAAGACGTTAAAATAAGGCAAACTGAGAAAATATAACTCAACAAAGCTACATAAAGTAGGCAAAGAATTCCCTCACCCTTTCTTTTTTACCTTCAACCTTTTCTTCTCTACTTCTCCTCTTTTCTTAGGGCCCACTAATCTGCTTCTGGGGGTCAGATAAGAAGGCATTAGTATGAAAGATATGTTAATATTCTAAGAGGAAGGCAAGTTGTTCCCTCTAAAAATGTTCAGTTACAAGGTAAGCTGAGGCTTCAAGCTGAAAAACAAACTAACAAAAAATATTACTCTACACCTCAGGTTGAAAATTCTATCCTATTTAAACCTGACTTCTTATGCTTTGTGCCTAAGTGACCCTGAAAAACGAAGGCAAAGAAATCTCATGCATATTTGTAGTAGAAACATTAAATGTAAATGTGGCATTATGAGATGAATTTTGAGCATATTTAGATTGAAATACCTGCAACACATTACAATTGAGATGTCAGAACTCAGTGGAGGGTTTATGGGGCCAGAGCTCACAGAAGAGCTCTGGAGTTAGGAATTTAGGAGGGACCAGTGTATGGATATTAATAATATATGAAACTATTCTGTTAGGCTTACAATCAAATGCTACCATTTCATTTTGTAAAATAGTTTCTGTATACGGCCTGGCTACCTGAGTAGATTACAAACTTCTTAACAGAGATCTGAGTGACCATGTCTACCATGATGAGCTAAGCATGTAGCAAGCATCAGTAAATACTTGTTCAGTTAATTTCCTTTGAAACTAGCAAATTGTTGTGACCTAGGTTCACTAAACGTATGGGCTTTAATGTCATCATCAATAAAGTAATGGCCTGACTTAATAGTTTCTAGTTCCTGTCAAGCCTAAAGCTCTGTGTTTATACATTATTGTATTGAATTATATATATCTCTCTTGTTGAATCTTTATTAAATGTTTGCAGAAGGGCCTTTGAAAGCCCATGATTAAGTGAGATATGCTAGTTGTCATTCTAAATATGCAAAGAAGGACCTGACTTATGCTCCCAAAGTAGTTTTATTGCCTGAACGTCTATGTGGCCAGAAAACATATTTGGTTCAAGTAGTTGGTTTTCATATTGAAAAATATCACTAAATGTTTCATCCTGGTTTTTTATATGTAAGACAAATTCTTGGATGGGAATTTTATAAATTTGTGACTTTTCACCTACTGTGTCTCGGAGAATAAAATACAATTGAAAAATATTTCTTGTACTATCAGATATTTGAAATTGTACATTCAAAGGCATTCTTTAAGGGAAAAAAATGATTTTCCTTAAATAGCAGCAGTGTGAAGAGTAAAGATGGGCATTTATTATCTGCTTGGGTACCAAAGAGACTTCAGAAGGCTCCTTTTCTCTCTCATTGCCTTCTCCAAAATGCATTGTCTGCCTGTGTGGTCATATCAAGTCACCTAGCCTGAGTGAGCCTCTGTTTCTTCATGTCAAGATGTTGGTAATGCCAAGGACTAGTTTAAAAGTTTCAAGCTAATATATGATAAAATGGTATCATATCAAATTGAATTTTCAAGTACATGAATAGATATATACATTATTAAATGTATTTTCACTAATATAGTACAGACCCTAACAAGAACTTAATAAAACGTAATAAAATGCATTCATTTATTTCTGAATGTAGTACTTATGAAATTAAAAGAAAAAGGATAAGGAAGATTTTGAGGCTCTACAACGCAAAGAAGAGGTCAAGGTAAATAATTGGAATGAGACCATTTAAAGTTGAACTAACATTTCCTGAGCATGTATGTTACGGCAGATAGAAGGATAGGAGTTCTTCCAAGTAATATGCCACTTTTTCTTCTCAAATCACCAATGCAATAAATGATTATCTTCCCTCTATAGATGAGATCATTCAGTTTCAGAGCTGAAGATATCTTTCTAAAACCAAAGTATTTCCTCTAAAATCATAGTATTTCCACAGTTTAGGGTTGTCAGATAAAATGAAGGGCACTCAATTAAGTTTGAATCAGACAAACAAAATGTTTAGTATATAGATTAAATATTGCATTAGACCTGCTTAACATGAAAAAAGATTATCTCAAATTCAAAGTTAACTGGACCACCTGCCCTTATACTTAGTAAGTCTGGCAATTGTATGTATATTTCTAACCCATAATTTTTGACTAGGATATCCCCTTATTTGTATGACTGGGTATATAATCATAGGCATATTTAAACAAATGTTCATTGCAGGTGCATCTAGGTATAGGGTGTACCCAGAATTTTGAGACAGAAGACAAGCTTTCAAATAAGTTATGATAAACATAGCTATCCTTTTATTCCATTTCTATTTCAGTGGCTTAAACATACATAGCATGTTATGTGCATATGAGAAATACCACTATGTCTTCCCAATGACTTTCAAGATGAGAAGGAAATTTAGGCTAAGTAAGACAATATGAAGGTGACCATAAAAGAGGTAAGTAAAATGCTCTGTATGTTCAAAGTAAGGAGGGGTTATATCTCCCTTACTGATGAGGGAGAATCAAGAATTATTAGAGTGCCCTGACCTTAGTAGTCTCTAGTTTAGAGAAAGAGACCTTCCCTTTGACCTATTTACAATATAAAAAAAATTGTTTCTGGCTGATATGAGAAGATACTTATTCTTCAAAAGAAATTTTTCATAGTAGAAGAGGATGAAACAGCCAGGTGTGAATGAAATTAAGGGAAGGTTTCTCAGATTGTGTTATTTTTAAACTGGGTCAGCCTCAGTCATTGAGTAAGTGTGTAAGGGGCCCAGAGTGTGGCCTGGTTGGCAATGATAGGGCTGTGCCCAGAACATTCCACATGCTGTGTGATGAAGGCAGCACAGGAAAGGAACTAGAAATTTAGGTTGGGGAACTTCTGAAAATGCCTTTACACACCACAGAGGTGCTTGACTTTTATTATGTTTATTTAATGGAACCATAGACTGCCTCTCTTATAAAATAAGTACTGCCATTTTATGGTTATTGGTATGTTGTGGAAAAGTAATTCTGGTTGCAGTGTGAGGAATATAATATAAAAAGATATAGCTTAATGGTCAGAAATGTGTTAAGGAGAAATAGATCACAGTAAAAGTTAAAAAAAAACGTATGTGTGGAAACAATGGTGTTGGAAATTTAAAGAAAGTCAGGATAGTATCTCCTTTGCCTCTGGTGCACATGCAAGTGAACCATGGGATTCGCCAACTGCATGCAGTGTTATAGTAACATTGGCAGCGGATCAGTGATCACAAGGAAAAGTTGCTGAGTCTGACCACAGCACAAAGACAGGAGTTAGGGAAGTGGAGATTATCTTCATGAAGTTGACTGTGAAAACCAGAAGAAATGATGGAATCCCCAAAAGATACAGTTTCCTCATCTAGTGGAGGGAAAAAAAAAAAAAAAAAACCATTGACAAGGACTTTGGCATAATCTATCTGATCCTCCCTCAAAGAACAGATTGCAATGAAGCATTTATTAAATGCTAGGTACTTAAGAGTAGGAGAGTTAGTAAAGTATAGGAATAAATATAAAGATAAATAAGATAATTTATACTTTCTAAAATTAAAGATGATGGATAAGGAAGACCCGCAGGGAGGTGGAGGTGAAGGTAGGCTGCTCAGGTGCAAGTACAGGATTCCTTCACTGAAGAGGGAACATGTGACTAAGAACTCAAATAATGAAAAAGAAAGTACTAGAGTATTATCTGGGGACCGGTTATCCCCTGACAAAAGGTCATAAAGTTCAAAGATTCTGAGAGAGAGAAAGAGAAAGAGAAGGCTTGCATGTTTCAGAAACAGAGACTGTCATGGTGGCTGGAGTCAAGCATGTCAATTTCATTGTAGGAGAAACAGGTTAATGGTGGGACAGAGAAGTGAGACCAGCAGTCTGTAAGATTTCAGGTGCTCTGAAGACATTAATCTTATATAAAAACTATACCACAAACTTTCTAGGGCACCAGCCTACACAATATTGCACAAATTGAACAAATGTAATGCCCATTTCAGCCAAAACAATGTACCACGTATCTCACAGGGGGGTGAAATTGCTTTTGATGGTTTTATTTACTCTTGAGATTTTTTTTGTTCTACTCCGTTTCCTGCCCATATTTGTTTGTGTACACAGGTGCAGAAGGTAAAGACAAAATTAATTTAGTCACTAAAATAAAATCTCCACTAGTTATGTCAGCTGTTGTGCTTCTGCCATCCATACAACCAACACCCAGAGTGGATTAGAATTGGTGTTAATAGAGCTGCTACGTGCCTGAAAATAAAACTGAAACCAAGCTGAGTCTAGAATGCAAATCACAGCCAGCACCTTCAGAGCCTGGCAGGAGCTCTTCCTCCCACAGCTGTTTCCTCTACCTTACACAAGAGGAAGATAGTCATCAAGTTATCAAGACAGATAGTCATCGTGTTATACCTTTATATTAAACCTACCAATTTCAAAAAGGTCGACCAAAAAGAAAAAGTCAAAAGCCATCCTGTTGAAATTCAAAGCAGTTTTTAGGATCCATAAATACTCACCTGAGTCAACACACTTTAAAAACTATCATAAAATTTATTTCAATGTAAGCATTTTCATTTTGGGGGGGTTTCCTGTCACCCACTGTCAGTGTGTGTTTATTTATAAATTTCTCTGACTTTTCACTTACTCTGAAATCTTGACACCTGCTTTTACCTTTGGAGCCTCTGAATCTTTTCCAATGACTGGCGTTGAGCAACACTTAACAATCCTTTGACTTTATTAGAGAGAAGCAGCTTGAATGTACAGTACTAAGAAAACTCTGAAGCACCAAGTACAATTTCTCATTAAATGCTCATCAATTTCTCAAACTATAAATCTTTATGTAAAACTAAATTTCATTTTAACATTATTATATGGATATCAAAAGTATTTTATAAGATACATAACTAGTAGCTTGTTGAATAGGTAGTTTGTTTCCACTTTTTCTCTAACAAATAATGGCATAAAATAGTCTGCAAACTTTTTTGGCCAAAGACTGGATAGCAAATACTTTACATTCTGTTGGCTATATTGTGTCTTTAGTTATAGCACAAAAATTCCTATAAATGGTACATAAACAATCTTTTTATTAGTTTCATGGGCTTTCATACCATACAATTTTATTTTAAAATACTATAGGACAGATTTTGTCCATTATCAGTAGTTGGCCACCCCTGGTTTACATTATTAACCCCATATGCTGGGTTCTGTGTTAAGTATATGAAGGTTTAATTAATCTAAAAAAGTAATGATTTTAAATTATTTGGCATATTTTGCCAAATTTCTTTCAATATCTATGATACAGAAGTAATGACTGAAGTGCTTTGCATTCTCATCAATCAGTAAATTAATAAAATAAATACGTATGTGTTTATATATGCATATACACACCTGTATACATTCCTAATTTTTGTTTATGTAAAACAAGAATATTTTATCTTACAAGTTCTATGAGCAATTATTGTTTTTTAAGATAATATCCTACTTTATTAATAGGCATATCTCCAATATATTGTTAGTTTAGTTCCAGACCACTGCAATGGGGCAATATCACGATAAAGTGAGTCACAGAGATTTTTTGGTTTCTAAGTACATATAAAGATATGTCTACACTATACTGTAGTCTATTAAATGTGCAGTAGCATTATACTCCAAAATGCACAAAGTTGAATTAAGAAATACTTCATTGCTAAAAAACACTAATGATCCTCCTGGTCTTCAGTGAGTCAACATCTTTTGACTTACCAACATGGCAATATTTTTTTTAATTGAGACAATGAAGTTTATTACATTGATTGACTCTTCTTTTCATGAAAGATTTCTCTTGGTATGTCATGCTGTTTGATAGCATTATACCCAGTAGAACTTCTTTCAAAGTTGGAGTCAGTCTGCTCAAACTCTGCTGCTGGTCTAGCTACTAGGTTTATGTAATAGTCTAAGTCCTTTGTTCTCATTTCAACAACATTCACAGGGTAGTCACAGGGAGTGGATTCCATCACAAGAAACTGCTTTCTTCATCCCATACACTTTTATCATGAAATTATAGGAATTCAATCACATCCTCAGGGTCCACTTCTGATTCTAATTCTCTTGTTATTTCTATATGCAATACTTCATCCACTGAAGTCTTTGAACCCTTCAAAGTTATCCATGAAGGTTGGAATCAACTTTGACCATATACTGGTTAATGCTGATATTTTTACTTCATTCCATGAATTGGGAATACTTTTAATGAAATCTAGAATGCTGAATGCTTTCTAAAAGGTTTTCAATTTACTTTGCCCAAATCCATTGCAGGTAATACTATCTATGGTACCTACAACCTTAGGAAATTTTTTCTTAAATATTATGACTTAGAAGTTAAATTTACTTTTTAGTCCATAGGCTACAGATGGAGGTTATATTAAACAACATTAATCTCCTTGTTCATCTCTATCAGAGGTCTTGGGTGTCCACATGCATCATCAATGAGCAGTAATATTTTGAAAGGAATTTTTTTCAGAGCAATAAGTCTCAATAGTTGAATTAAAATATTCAGTAAAACTTACTATAAAGTTTTGTTCTCACCTAAGCTTCATTGTTCTATTTCTAAAACATAGACAAAGTGGATTTGGTATAAGTGTTAAGGGTCCTAGGATTTTTCTGATGGTAAATGAGCACTGGCATCAGGCTGAAGTTGCTAGCTGCACCCATCCATACCAAGAGAGTCAGCCTGTTCTTTGAAGCTTTAAAGCCAGGCAGTGGCTTCTCCTCTCTAGATGTGAAACCCCTAGATGGCATCTTCTTCCCATATAAGGATGTTTCATTTATGTTGAAAATTTCCTGTTCAGTACAGGAACTCATAAATTATCTTAATTAAATCTTCTGGATAACTAGCTGCAGCTTCTCCATCAACACTCGCTGTTCCGCTTCACGCTCCCATGCCATGGTGATGGCTTCTTTCCTTAAACTTCATGAGCCAGCCTTTCCTAGTTTCTGACTTTTTTTTCTGAAGCTTCCTCACTTCTCTAGGTCTTCAAAGAATTCAAGAGTTAGGATATTGGGCTCAGTGCCTGTGGCCCAAGCGGCTACAGCTACATTCACTGAGCTGGCACTAGCCATATACATCTGAGCTGGGCATTGTGGCTGGCGCTTGTAGATCCAGCTACTTGGGGGGTAGAGGCAGGAGAATTGGTTGAGTCCAGGAGTTGGAGGTTGCTGTGAGCTGTGATGCCATGACACTCTACCCAAGGTGAGATCTTGAGGCTCTGTCTCAAAAAAAAAAAAAAAAGAGTTAGGATATTGCTTTGGATTAGGCTTGTGCTTAACAGAATGTTGTAGTTTTGATCTTCAATCCAGACCACTCAAATTTTCTTTATATCAGCAGTAAGGCTGTTTTACTGTTGAGTTTTTAATTTTCTTCAAAAATTTTTTTGGTATTCATAACTTGACTAGTTGGCACAAGAGACTGAGCTTTGAGTTTATCTTTGCTTTTGATACGGCCTTCCTCATTAAGCTTAATCATTTCTAGCTTTTGGCTTAAAGTAAGAGTCTTGCAAGTCCTCTTTTCAATGAAACACTTGTCATTGTAGAGTTTTTAATTGTACTAATTTTAATATTATTATTCCTTAGGGAATAAGGAAGCTTGAGAACAGGGAGAGAGATAGAGGAACAGCTGGTTGGTGAGCTGTCCGAACCCCTACAATGTTTCTCAACTAAGTTTATCATCATGAATTGGTAAAAAGTAGCTCATACCTGTAATGCCAGAATTTGAGAGGCAGAGATGGGAGGATCTCTTGAGACCAGGAGATTGAAATCAGCATGGGAAACATAGTGAGATCTACAAAAAATAAGAAAAAGTAGCCAGATGTAATGTTGAGCCTGGTAGTCTCAACTTCTTGGGAGGCTGAGGCAGGAGGATCATGTGAGCCATCCAGGGGTTCAAGGCTGCAGTGAACTATCATCTAACCACTACACCCCAACCTGAAAGGCACAATAAGACCTCAACTCTTAACAAAAAAAGGTAGTTTTTCGTCTTATATGGATGTAGTTCATGATGCCCCAAAGAATTACAATAGTTACATCAATCATCACTGATCACAATTACCATAACACATTAAGTAATAATGAAAAATGTAAAATATTTTGAAAATTACTACAATGTGTCACAGGAATACAAAGTTGACACATGCTGTTGGAAAAATGCCCCTAACAAACATGTTCAAGGCAGGGTTGCCACAACTTTCAACATGGCAAATGCTGTATCTGTGAAGTACAATAAAATGGAGCTCAATAAAACAAAGTACGGGCTTTGTGTTGTTATTATTATTGTTATTTTTCCTACAAACAGAAGACTTGCTTCAAAATATTCTGGCATATTCAGGGTGTCCATAAAGTTTGTGTACAATTTAAAATAAAGTCATTTTAATATTATTCTACTATAAATAAGAAAAGGATAGTTTATGGAATAATAATAATGTAAATAATAATCTATAGAATAATATTAAAATGGCTCCATTTAAAATTGCACACAAACTTGATGGACCCCCTGTATAACTGAATTAAAAACTTTGACAGGACTAAATTGTCAAAAGTAGCATTACAATGGGGTTTATGACTACAATATGACAATAATTTCACAAAGCTATTATGCATGGCAACTGTTAACAAAAATGTCTCCTGTATGAGGGAACAGGGGATGAAACTTAGGACCCAGGGAACTTTGATTTTGATTACTACAGGAAGTAAGCTGAGTAGGATTTTTTGTTTGCTGCCTGTTTACAGCAGTCATTGTCAGTTGAAAGATTTCCTCCAGGTCTGGGGAAGTCCAAAGGCTCCACGAAATGTCCAGAATTGCTCCAGAGGCTGGGGAAGTCCAAAGGCTCCAGAAATGTCTCCTGTATGAGGGAACAGGGGATGAAACTTAGGACCCAGGGAACTGTGATTTTGATTACTACAGGAAGTAAGCTGAGTAGGATTTTTTGTTTGCTGCCTGTTTGCAGCAGTCATTGTCAGTTGAAAGATTTCCTCCAAGTCTGGGGAAGTCCAAAAGGCTCCACGAGAGACAAGAAGAAAGTGATACAGGGCAGGTCTATGGTAATACCTCAGGCTTGGTGCCGGCAACTAATTGTTATCAAAGACAAGTTGCCACTGTTAGAGATTATTGAAACATTACTAAAGAATATTGTTTGAGATGTTTACTTGTACATAATGGTATAATAAATAACTAAATAAATGAATGGATAAGGAGTATAGACAGCAATGTTGCTTTTGAGTTTTAAAGAGAGTACCAGTAATGATAGCGTGGTTTTACTAAATTATCCCTCCTATGGATAATAGTTATAAACCCTGGACAGAAATATTAAAAATGTAAGAACGCATATTTGAAGGCACTAGGAAGTGAACAAAATTAGAGAACATGAGAGTAGTCAGTTCTTAAAAGTAAGGAGGGCAGGGGGGGCACCTATGCCTCAAGGAGTAGGGCACTGGCGCCATATACCAGAGGTGGTGGGTTCAAACCTGGCCCCGGCCAAAAACTGAGAAAGAAGGAAGGAAGGAAGGAAGGAAGGAAGGAAGGAAGGAAGGGAAGAAAGAAAGACAGACAAGGAAGGAGGGAAGCCAGATAGACACTCCACAAATCTATGCAGCAGCAGGCAGTGTAGGGCAAAGGAAAGCCACAGCTCTCCTTTCTTGATGTTTCACTAGTCAAGAGTTTAGGGATCGTCAATGGATTGTGAAGAGGAGCCTCAGGATCTGCATGCAAACACTGCCAACCTGTCAGCTCTATCTTTGAGAAAAAGTGAAATGTTATAACAGAGTCCAGCAAAGGTAGCAGCAGAAAGGCCAAGAAAAATGAGCAGAGAATTCAGCTGATGTCCCCTGCAAAAGAGATAAAATTTAGAGTTTGAATACAGCCAATTTAATTTTCTACTGAAACAAAACTCTTACACACTTGGCTGGGCATGGCAGCACATACCAGAGAGGCCAAGCCTGAGCTTAGGAGTTGGAGGCCAGCCTGAGCAAGAGCAAGACCTGTCTCTATTAAAAATAGAAAAAACTAGATGTATATTATGGAGTACTACT
Organism: Galago senegalensis; assembly: GCA_963575145.1. Classification (NCBI taxonomy): domain Eukaryota; kingdom Metazoa; phylum Chordata; class Mammalia; order Primates; family Galagidae; genus Galago; species Galago senegalensis. The sequence continues at coordinate 6,711 of CAUYTI010059051.1, read as the reverse complement.
ATCCATACATAAGAAAAGATAGAGACTTTACATCTTTTATATTTACCTGGATGGAGTTAAAACACATTCTTCTTAATAGAATGGAAAAAAAAATAAAACTAATATACTCAATACTAATATGTAACCAATATGTAAAAATTACACACCCATACGGTGACAAAATACATACATAGTTTAGCAATGGAGAGGGAAAAGGAGGGAAGGTGATTGTCTGGAGGAAGGAGGGCAATTGGTGAGATCTCACCTAATATGCGTGATGTTTGGGTTTTCAGAACACCCTTCCCCCCAGGTGAAGGGTTCAACTACAACTTGAACCTTACCTTAGAATTGAAAACAATGTAATTTAAAAGTTTATACCCTCATATTAATTTGAAATAATGAAAGGAAGCACAGCTATTCAATTAAGTTATCCTCGACTGATTAAATAAGCTTAAAACCAGAGAAATAAAATAAAAACAGATTATTTTACTTATTTCTTCTCAATTAAATTGCCTTTTATCTTTATTTTGGGCTAATTGTTCTGGCTAGAATTTCCGGAACAATTGGCCAGTGCATACGTGGGAGGCCAAGCCTGAGCTCAGGAGTGGGAGACCAGATTGAGCAAGAGCAAAACCTGTCTCAAAATTGGCCATCCACATCTTGCTGTTGATCTTAAGGGAAACTATTTAACTCATTTGCCATGGGGTATGAAGTTAGCTGGTTTTTTTAAAATAAGGCCTGACAATTAAGTTCACAGTTTCAACCCAGGAAAAGTGCTGCCTAACTCATTGCTGAAAATTTCTATGGTCAACTTCAAAGTACTTCACCTCCGAAGCTGTGCACTGATGCCAGAACCTAGATGAGCAATTTTGGAACTCTTCTTCTGATATGCATCAGAATTGTTGTTGTACGAGGTCTGACAATTAAGTTCTTGAATTTGCCACTGTGCATTGGCAGCACTGTACAAAATACTCAGGCGCGGTGCCTGTGGCTCAAGTGGCTAAGGCGCCAGCCACATACACCTAAGGTGGCAGGTTCGAATCCAGCCCTGGCCTACCAAACAACAATGATGGCTGCAACCAAAAAGAATAGCCAGGCATTGTGGCGGGCACCTGTGGTCCCAGCTACTTGGGAGGCTGAGGCAGGAGACTTGTTTGAGTCCAGGAGTTGGAGATTGCTGTGAGCTGTGATGCCACAGTACTCTACCCAGGGGGACAGCTTGAGGCTCTGTCTCAAAAAAAAAAAAAAAAAAAGAAAGAAAGAAAGAAAGAAAAAGAAAAAAAAAACCTCAAAAAAACTCAGGCTTCCTAACCTTGGTATATCAGTGTCTCACAGCAGTATTTGGGTTGACGTTGTTGTCTTGCTGAGTGGAGTTTATTAACATTGTTACATGTTTGTTTTGTGCCGTGTGATGACATCTCTGATAACTATTCCAGAAAAGAGTTCTAAAATTACTTTAAAGGGTGGACCAGGCACTGGCATCAATGCATGGCTTCCCAATTAGAGTATTTCAAATGTTACTGTAGCGATATTGAAGAGTGAGGCATGAAGCACATTTTCTAGGATGGGTTCATGAACTTAATTGTCACACCTCCTGTATATGGCATTTATCATTTGAGCATGTTTTGTTCAATTTTTACTTTATTGAGTGTTTTTCTTGTTATTATGAAATAAGATTGAATTTAGTCAATTTTTTTTTCCCAGTTTTTGGCCTGGGTCAGGTTTGAACCTGCCACCTCCAGTATATGGGGCCAGCTCCCTACTCCTTTGAGCCACAGGTGCTGCCCAAATTTAGTCAATTTTTCTACTTCAATTGAGAGTATCATGTGTTCTTTGCTGCCCTTTGTTCTATTAATATGGTATATTATAATAATTAATTTTTTTATGTTGAATGATCTTTTGATTCCAAGAATAAATCTCAGTTAGCTGTGGTTTATAATCCTTTAAATATTCTGCTGAATTTGGTTTGCTAGTATTTTGTTAAGGAATATAAATGTCTTAACACAATAACTAAGAAAATAACATAAGGGCTATGTTAACCAGTTTGATGAAAATATTTCAAATTATATATAAAAACAGCACACTGTACCCCATGACTGAATCAATGTACACAGCTATGATTTAATTAAAAAAAAGAATTATTTATCAATATTCATACAGGATAGTGTTCTGTAATTTCCTTATCTTTGTCTGGCTTTGGTATTAGGGTACGGCTGGCTTCATAAAATGACTTAGGAAGCATGCCCTCCTCTTCTATTTTCTGGAACAGTTTCAAAAGAATTGGTGTTATTTCTGCTTTAAATATTTAGTAGAATTCATCAGTGAGGGCATTTGGACCTAGACTTCTCTTTGTTGGGAGGTTTGTGATTACTGATTCCATTTTCCTTCTAGCATGAGTATGTTTAGATTTTTTTATTTCTTCTTTAGTAACTTTTGGTGTATTTTACATTTATAGGAATTTGTCTGTTTCATCTAACATATCCATCCTGTTGGCATACAACCATTCATAGTATTCTCTTATAATAATTGCTAGTTTTGGTAAAATTTTAGAAATGTAACTGTATTTTTTCCTGATTTTAGTAATATGACTCTTCTTCATTTTCAAAATTTTTTTCTGGCTAAAATTTTGTTTATTTTGTTGACATTTTGAAATAATAAATAGTTTGTTGTATCGATTTTAAAAATATTTTTCTATTTTATTTACCCACATTTCAGTCTTTATTTTTCCCTTTCATTTGTTAGCTTTCTATTTAATTTCCCCTGTATTGTCTACTTCCTGTATTGGGTTAGGTTATTGATTTCCAATATTTTTTGTTGTTTAATATATCCATTCAAAGCTATAAATCAGGAGTGTCCAACTTGATTTTGTGAGAACTTGTTTTGCTTAGCCATGGTGTCAGATTTCACAAAAAGTATGCACAAACATTTTTATTGCTAATCAGTTTTCCTTAGTGATTGTATAGTTAATGTGTGACCCAATATAACTCTTATTCTTTCACTGTGAGGCAGAGAAAAATAAAAGGCAAATTTCTCTATTATCACTGTTTTTGTTTCTTCTAGTAATTTGAGTATGTTGTCTAGCCACTTTCTGTCTCAAAATATGTTCTGATTTCTCTTATAATTTATTCTGTCACAATAATTGTTTAAGAGTATGTTTATTTCCACATATTTGAAAAACGTCCACTTGTATTTATTTTACTGATTTCTCATTTTATTCCTTTGTAGTTAGAAAAGATAGTTGAACTATTTCAAACCTTTCAATTAACAAAGAATTATTTTGTGGCCTAACATACTATCTAGAAATGTTCCATGGATACTTGAGAAAACTGTGCTCTGATTATTTTTGAGTGGAGTGTTCTGTATGTGTCTGTTATAGTATTGCTTAATTGAATTAAGCAATTCCTCCTTATATCATTATTTATGTTTGGTTGTTCTATCCACTACTGAAAAAAAAATTTATAGTCCTCCAACTATTAATTGTACAAGTATGTATTTTTCTTCTCAATTCTGTCAATGTTTGCCTTATATATTTTTAAAATAAATACATTTCTTCTTGTTGAATGGAGCTTTTATCAATATCAAATGTTCTATTTTCTTATAAGTTTTTTCTTCTTTTCTTATGTTTTACTTTTTTTTTCAATTAAAGTCGATTTTGTATGATATGAGTTTAGCTATACTAGCCTTTTTTTTTTCTTGGTTATTTGTATGGAATAACTTTTTTCATTCCTTTCATCTTCAACCTATTTATGTCTTTAGATTTATTTTACTATAAAAGAGAACATATGTTTGGGTCATGAATATTAATGTTTCTATCAATTTTTAACCTTTAATCTGAGAGTTTAATTCATTTACATTAAAAAAATTCTGGTAAGGAGGGATTAACTTTGATCATTTTGGTATTTTTTTAAATAGAGTGTGAAAAATGTAAATATGCTTTAAAAATGGAAAACAACTGTATTAAAATTGTAACACTCAAGTCCCTTTTGAATTTTGCAATTATAAGATGTGCTCAAACATGACTTGAATTCATCTTTTGTTATTGGTACATACTGAGTAGTACAATTTTAATGTAGTTTTATCCCTTCTTAAAATGTGAATACCTTTTATGGTACCTCCTGCACATATAGCTTTTTGGCTCTTCATTTCTCCATCGATGTTTTCCTTTGTTTAGTTGATTTTTTTGTAGTTACATGCTTTAGTTCATTTCTCATTTTGTGTTTTTGCCTTTTTTATAGAGTTTGAATGTGTATATGTGTTTGTTAGAATGAAGACTATATATTATATAATATCCTAAAGATATAAAAATTGCATAGGAACTTATATCATACAAACACATACAAAACTCAGCTCCTATACAACTACCTTCTTTCATGCTAGAAGATCCATGTTACATTTTTATATCTTTTATTTTGTTTTATTAAATCATAGCTGTGTACATTAATGCAATCATGTGGTACAATGTGCTAATTTTATATACAATTTGAAATGTTTTCATCAAACTGGTTAACATAGCCTTCACAGCATTTTCTGACATATTCTACACCTAGTAAATTTCACATGTACCTTAGTAAGATGCACCATAGGTGTGATCGCACCAATTACTCTCCCTCCACCTATCCTCCCTCCTCCCCTCTCTTCCCTCTCCCCTTTCCCCTTCTTCTTGGGCTTTAATTGGGTTATAGCTGAAAGCTATAAATTGGTTTCATAGTAAGACTGAGTACATTGGATACTTTTTCTTCCATTCTTAAGATACTTTGCTAAGAAGAATATGTTCCAGCCCTATCCATGTAAACATAAGAGGTAAAGTCTCCATCTTTCTTTAAGGCTACATAATATTCCATGGTGTACATATACCACAATTTATTGATCCATTCATGGGCCTATGGGCAGTTGGGCTTCTTTCATGACTTAGCAATTATGAATTGGGCTGCAATAAACATTCTGGTGTAAATACCTTTGTTATAATGTGATTTTTGGTCTTTTGGATATGCCTGACAGCATAGGTAAACTTTTTTTGGCATTTTTCTTTGAAATTTTATGAAACTTAAGTGCAATTACAAACCAAGATTACAATAGTACTGGCTTTCATATTTTCCCATTTATTTCCCTTTACTGAAGATCTTCATATTATCATACAGCATACTGTCACTGTGTAATGTCCTGCTTCTTAACCTGAAGGATTCTCTTCAGCATTGCTTATAGGGCAGGTGTTGAAGTTGTGGACTTTTTCAGATTTTGATTTTCTCCAAATGTCTTTATTTCTTTCCCACTTTCTCAGGACAATTTTGCCTGATGTTCAATACTCATTGACACTTTAATTTTTTAGCACTTTATAATATCATCCAACTGACTTCTAGTCTGTAAGTTTTCTGATAAGAAATTGATGATAGTCTTATTGAGGATCCCTTGTCTGTGACAAGTTGTAGCCTTTTTGCTGTCCTCAAGATTCTATTTGTGTTTATCTTTTAGTAATTTGATTATATTTCATTATAGATCTCCTTGGATTTATCTTCAGTGAAGTTTGTATAGATGTGTAAACCAATGTTTTTCATCACATCAGTATTGGTTTGGTTATTATTTTTCAAAGAATCTCTTTGCTCCATTTTCTCTTTTTTGTACTTTGGGAATTCTCAATATTTGTATTGGTCTACTTGGTGCCTCACAAGTATCTTATGCTCTGGGCACTTTTCTTCATTTTTTTTCCTTTTTTTCCTCTGCAACTTAATAATTTCAACTTTCCTTTCTTCAAGGTCCTGATTCTTTTTTCTTTCTATTAAAATCTACTCTTTAACCCCACTACTATTTGTTTAGTATTTTATTTTGTTAGAGTGGTGATGATGATGTTAGTTGTAGTTTTTAGCTATAGGAGAAGGGAGTTGCAAATATAGGAAAGTAGAACAGTAAAATGTACTTAATGTTTTTGAGAACTAAAAGTAGGTCTGGTAATAGAAAGCATATCTTACATTTTGCTCTTTGCTTCTGAAAACCAATATGCCAGTCTACACTAAGTAGCCTCAGCACTTTGGATAAAATAATTTTTTTAGAGCAAACAAAGATAAGATGACACTGAAATATCTTTTTGGTCCAAAAGGAAGGAACTATCTCCAGATGGAAAGACATCTGGGGAACACTTAAAGAACTAAACATAGACCTGCTGTTTGACCCTGCAATTCCTTTATTAGGTATATTCCCAGGCAACCAAAAATCACATTACAACAAAGATATTTGTATCAAAGTGTTTATTGCAGCCCAATTCATAATTGCCAGGTCATGGAAGAAACCCAAGTGCCCATCGATCCATGAATGGATCAACAAACTGTGGTATATGTACACCATGGAATACTATGCAGCCATAAAGAAAGATGGAGACTTTACGTCCTTCTTGTTCACATGGATGGAGCTGGAAAATGTTCTTCTCAGCAAAGTATCACAAGAATGGGAGAAAAAGTATCCAATGTACAAACCCCTATTATGAAACTAATTTATACCTTTTATATGAAAGCTATTACCCAATAACAGCCTAAGAATACGGGGGGGGGGAGGGAGAGGGGAGGGGGAATGGGTAGAGGGAGGGCGATTGGAGGGATCACCTCTGAGGTTTATCTTACAAGGATACAAGTGAATCTTTCTAAGAGTAGAATGTGAACGTTTTAAAATAATAACTAAGAAAATGACATAAAGGCTGTGTTAACCAGTTTGATGGAAGTGTTTCAGATTGTATGTGAAAACCCC
>CAUYTI010059047.1:0-12023 GCA_963575145.1 Galago senegalensis | reverse complement strand
CACCCCAGGAAGATATGACACACTTCTCAGCCATCACCTTTTGGTGCCTGAAGGCCTCAGCTCCTGGCTGCCACTCATCTGCCTTCTGTCCCTATGGCTTTGCCAACTCTGAACATCTCATTTCTTTTATTTTTTTTTTTTGAGACAGAGCCTCAAGCTGAGCCCCTGGGTAGAGTGCCATGGCTTCACTGCTCACAGCAACCTCCAACTCGTGGGCTCAAGCGAGTCTCCTGCCTCAGCCTCCCAAGTAGCTAGGACCACAGGTGCCCGCCACAACGCCCAGCTATTTTTTGGTTGCATCCATCATTGTTGTTTGTCGGGTCCGGGCTGGGGATTCGAACCCGCCACCTTAGGTGTATGTGGCTGGCGCCTTAGCCGCTTGAGCCATAGGCGCCGAGCCTTCCTTGTGTTTCTTATCTGTACCAACCTCTAGAGCTAAAATCTCTGCTCTTAGTCACCCTGAATTCCTAGATTTATTTAACAATGATTTCTCTTATCATTAAGAGAAAGTACTGAAAGGCATAATCAGATGAGGAGGTCTGAATCATTTTAATTGGCAACCAATTAATTGTTGGTTAAGGCTTTGCACAGAAAAAGAATCAGCAGGAAATTAATGCCTAGAGGGTTGACAGGTAGAGGACTGACAGATAACACGTGCAGATAAACATAAAGAGAGATGATAGATATATACGTAGATAATATACAGCGATGATCATTTTAGATGATGACTAGAAAAAAGATATATATGTAGATGACTACACAGCTACTTGTTCATCTGATAGATAAAATGATGAGATGGAGATGTGGTAGATGGATGGCTGAATAACAGAAATATAGATGACAAATAAGTAGATGGGATAGATGATAGATAGTAGATTATAGATTATTGATCAATGGAGATGAGAGCTAACACATGGATGTCTGATAGCACATATAGGCAAATATACAACATATTCCAAACATCACCATAGATAGAATAAAACTGACTCACATGAAATTTTATATTATATTCTCTATGTTTTTGTATTTACATATCAACATGTCGAGAAAACCTGGTAAAATTTTGCAATGAATATTTTGTAAGTAAAGGTCCACTTAGCTATAATTTCTTATTTCCCCTACGTATGGTGACCTTTGGGGGCATAAACAACCACTCTCGTGAGTGACTGTCTGTCTACTTTAAATTTATCTTGTTATCTTACAGTATTGACTGTTTTCTCACACTTGCTGTTTTATTAAGTTTTTTATTACCTGTAATTGCAAGAGGTATAATTAAAAAGAAAAAGTACAAGCTGGGTGCAGTGGCTCACACTGTAATCCCAGTGCTCTGGGAGAGTCAGTCCTATCTTTGATCTCAGGCAGGAGTTTGAGACCAGCCTAAGCAAGAGTGAGACCCTGTCTCTACTAAGAATAGAAAAATTAGCCCAGTGTTATTGTGGCAGGTGCCTGTATTCCCAGCCATTTGGGAGGCTGAGGCAGAAGGATCACTTGAACCCAGGAGTTTGAGGCTGCTATTATGAGCTGTGATGATGCCACAGCACTCTACCCAGAGAGAAAGAGGAGATTTCCTGTCTCAAAAAAAAAAAAAAAAAAAAAAAAACTGAAAAATATAATCAGATGAGTGAGTCTGAATAATTTTATTATTTATTTTATTTTATTTTTATTTTTTGAGATGGAGGCTCAATCTGTCCCCCTGGGTAGAGTGCTATGGCATCACAGCTCACAGCAACCTCCAACTCCTGGGCTCAAGCGAGTCTCCTGCCTCTGCCTCCCAAGTAGCTGGGACTACAGGCGCCCGCCACAACGCCTGGCTATTTTTTGGTTGCAGCCGTCATTGTTGTTTGGCGGGCCAAGGCTGGGGATTCGAACCCACCACCTTGGGTGTACGTGGCTGGCGCCTTAGCTGCTTGAGCCACAGGCGCCGAGCCCTGAATAATTTTAACTGGCACATATTTCCATAAAATGGGTAATGCTTCAAGGTATAGTTATTTATAAAATGATATCCTCTTATGTACACTAATTTTTTTTCTTTTCAATACTTTTATTAAATTCTGGGTTAAAATGCAGGTCAATTTATTAACAGTTGAAGGCTTTTCAACAAGCAGAGCCTGGCTAGGCCTCACTCAGAATGAGTGGACCAGAAGCATCAGTGTTACTGAGTTTCTTGTGCTCTCCTCAAGCCTGCGGAATTGTAATGTCATCAATAATACCAACAAGTAAGTGATTGGTGAGGACATCAATATTTGGAAAGCACTTCGTGGAGACTTTATTAAATATCTTGTGCTCTGACAAAGTAATTGCAACAAAAAATCAGAATGAAGCTCTCCTTTCTTTTTTTAACAATAAAGGAATTTTCATATGCATGCCGCTGTTAAGATGAGTACTTCTGTAATTTAGATTACAGTGAAGTTTGTGGCATAATGGAGCTGTCACCTCCCTTTGAAATTTTAATTTAAATATTACTGTAACTGAGTTATAGGTTATAATGGAAAATGTGATATTAAATTAGAAGCTCAAAAATAAAATAGAAGGTACCATATGTGAGTATAAATGTGTAGTCTTTTTTTTTTTTTCTTTAGGGAAGGTCTCACTCTGTCATCCTGGGTAGAGTGCTGTGGCATCATCATAGCTCACAGCAACCTCAAACTCTTGGGTTCAGGTGATCATCTTGAATCAGCTCCTCAAGTAGCAGGGACTACTGGTGCCTACCACGACACACGGCTGGTTTTTCTATTTTTAGTAGAGATAGGGTCTCATTCTTGGTCAGGCTGGTCTTGAACTCCTGAGCTCAATGGATCCACCTGCCTCGGCCTCCCAGAGTGCTGGGGTTACAAGTGTGAGCCACCACCCTTGGCTGATGAGTATGTCAAAATAGCGGAAGAGTTGGTAATATGTGTATGCTTAAAACAACTCTACAAGATTGTTCATGTTATCCTTACTTGACATTGAGAAAGTCAGGCCCCTTGAGCTTAGTTAATTTTTCTAAGGCAATGAGCCTTCAGTACTAACAGTACCAAAATGTCAGCCTCTTATGTCCAACTGTATTGCCAACAAATATCATTGTGTCCTTCTGATACTCTGATTTCAGATGGTTTCACCTGAGAATCCTCCCAATTCCTGAGGCTTTACTTTGAACTCTCTGCTAAATGAAGTTTCTTCAAAACTGAAGAAAATATGATTAAGCTACTTGAAAAAATTGAATATTTTCTCTTAACTTATAAGCATTCATCACGTAATTCCTCATAAAATAATATTTCAGTTGCATGCAAATAAGTTCTAAAGAGTTCTGCAGGAGTTATGTCATGACTGAGTATGCAGTTTTATTAATATTATTTTTTATTATTATTATTTTTTTATTTTTGCAGTTTTTGGCTGGGGCTGAGTTTGAACCTGCCACCTCCTATACATGGGGCCAGTGCCCCACTCTTTTGAGCCACAGGCACCACTTTGCAAGCAGTTTTATTTACCCTACTGCTTATTTTAAAAAAAAACCACACATCTTTTTTAATGGTGGGACAGGGATAGTATTACATGTATAAATATACCACAGTTTATTAATCCATTCCTGGGTTGGTGGTCATTTAGGCTGTTTCCACATTTTGGTGATTGTAAACTGAGCTGCAATAAACAGTCTGGTTCAAATGTCCTTATGATAAACTTACTATTTTTTTTTTCTTCTGGATAGTTGCCTAGCAATGGGCTTGCAAGCTGTGGTATAGATATACCATAGAATACTATTCACCCACTTAAAAATATGGAGACTTTACATCTATTGTATTAACCTGGATGGAGGTGGAATACATTCTTCTTAGTAAAGTAACACAAGAATGGAGAAGCAAGAATCTATGTCCTCAATTCTAATATGAAGACAGTAGATGATCTAATACACACCCACATAAGAGAAAAACTCAAATTAATTCATGGTGGAGGGTGGGGGAATAAGGAAAGGGGAGGGGGAAGGGTAATAGGGGAACACAGTGTATGGCAAACCTCTTGAGGGCAGAACACACCTATAAGAGGGACTTTATCTAATAAATGCAATCAGTATAATCTAATTCTTTGTACTCTCAATGAATCTTGAACAGTTAAAAAAAAGAGTAAAGGAAAGGATTAAAATAAAATATTTTCTTTGCAAAAGTAAAAAATATATACAGATAGATGTGTGTGTGCGTGTTTGTGTGTTTATATATATATATATATATATATATATATATATATATATATAACAGAAGAAACAACAGGTATCATGAGTCTGAACATTCAGTTATATAAATGCTAATGAAATCAGCAGCAGACATCTCTTACTAGAAGAAATACTAAGATAATTCAGGCTGAGGGAAAACGAAGCCAGATAAAAGTAAAGGTTTGTGCAAAGAGAAAAATGAAGACACCAAAAATAGTCACTGCATGAGCCAGCGTTTAAGACTGGCTTTTTATCATTTAAATAGCTGTAAAATATATTTGACGGTTTCTTTAGCTGTAATAGCAATTGTACTACAGAATGCATAACACAGGCAATGGTAAAATTTATCACAAAAAATATCAAAAAAGGTGGGAGAAAAGTAATGGAAAAATGCCATGTTTATTGTAAGTTTCTATGCTATACTTTGAAACTTTGCAAAAAAAGATATTTGCACCAGATTATTCATTGCAGCTCAATTCGTAATAGCCAAGTCATGTGAGAAGCCCAAGTGCCCATCAACCCCTGAATGGATTAATAAATTGTGGTACATGTACACCATGGAATACTATGCAGCCTTAAAAAAGATGGAGACTTTACCTCTTTTATGTTTACACGGATGGAGCTGGAACATATTCTCCTAAATAAAGTATCTCAAGAATGGAAGAAAAAGTATCCAATATACTTAGTACTTCTATGAAACCAATTTAAAATCACTCACACTTTCTTATGAAAGATAAATCACAACTATAGCCCAGGATGAAGGAGAGAAATGCAGTGGGAAGGGAGGGGAGGGCAGAGGTTTGACAGAGGGAGGGTAAACGGTTTGATAGGAGGAGGGTAAAAGGCGGGACCACACCAATGGAGCATATTGCAAGGGTACAAGTCAAATCTATCAAGTATAGAACATAAATGTCTTAACACAGTAATCAAGTAAATGAGGCAAAAACTATATTAATTAGCTTGATGTAAGCACTCCAAATTGTATAAAAAAATCAACACATTGTACCCCATAAATGCGTAAATGTATTCATGATCTATGTGTATACGACTTAATAAAAAAGGAAATTAGGTTGTGATAAATGAAAAGAATGTGTGCTGCTCACACAAGAGAAAAACTCAGTTTAATTCACATTAGAGGGCAGGGGGAAGGGGATGGGGACAGGGGAGAGGGATTGGTGAGCTCCCCTGTGACGGGTGCAAGGTCAGGTGTATGTCTCACTTCCCGGGAGCAGGACACCACTACAACAGGGAGCTCACCTAACAAATGCAAACTTTAAACTCTAATCATTTGCATCCTCATATCACTCTGATATTTAAAAAAAGAAATATGTAGTAATGCCTAAAACAGTGACTTTAATAATAGTTGGATTTAAAAAAACAAAAATAAAAAGAGTGAAAAAACAGTATACTTTTATACTTACAATGCTTTGAACTTTTTCAAAAATAACTTAACTAATGATCTTTAAAAATTTCCGCAGTACATAGGTTGAAAACATACTCCATTGGAAAAAAAAATAGTAAGAAGTTAACTGATGACTCCATACTGAACCTCAGAGTCAAAGTATTCTATAATAGACATATTCTTACCTGACAATGTGAATGTTACTTTCTTTGCATTATTATTATTGTTATTGCTTAATATTTCAATGCAGCAATCCCCTGATTTCTTTTCTGAATGTATTTATCTTTGTTTGTTCTTTATGAGGTATTTGTTGCTACTCCTCATCTTAAACGTTGTTGTTGCTATTAAATTTTAAGTGTTTTTAATTTTGTGAAGGCAAAAAGTGGAAACCTAATAAACACATATGTATGTAAAAAAGAAAACATACTCCATACCAATATGAAACTAATACATGAACCATTCCACGCTCATATGAACAGTAAAACACAAGTATAGCCCAGGATAGGGGGAGGGAGAGAGGATGATTGGCAGAAGGAGGGAGGGCAGGAGGTGGGGTGTCAACTCCTGTGCACACTGTCAGGGTGTGTAACACACCCCTGCGGTGAGGGGTCTTTTAGGAGTGGAACTTTACACTGGAACTGAGAATAATATAACCTAAAGATTTATACCCTCATATTAATCTGAAAAAAAAAAAGAAAAAAAAACATTAAAAACACTACCCTGGGGGTGGCGCCTGTGGCTCAAAGGAGTAGGATGCTGGCCCCATATACTGGAAGTGGTAGGTTCAAACCCAGCCTGGGCCCAAAACTGCAAAAAAACAAAACAAAACAAAACAAAACACTGCCCCGGGGACATGGCAGTAACCAGGATGCACCTGGCTTCTGTCCTCATTGACACTACTTTCCAGGAGATAATAATTACAGTAATTGTCTTATAGAATGATGAAAATACAGATATTTCCTCTGTTGTTCCTTTCCAAGTGTTGTGTGACTTGGTTGTGTTACTTTTGTGATTAGAAAATAAAATTTTAAGAAGCATACAAGAAACTCACTGCTCTATTATATTCTGCCTACAACAAACCCACTGGACTTATGAAGACACAAATAGTAAATAAATAAATAAATAAATGATGGGCAAATGTATACCATTTTAACACAAATCTAGAGAAGGTTGCAAATGTTATACTTGTGACCCTCACCCCCCTGCCTCCAGCCTTCTCCCCTCTCCCTCATTCTCCCATCCCCCACCTTGAATTGATTAGACTTTTTCTCTTATGTGGGTGTGTATTAAAGCATGTACTGGTTTCATATTAGAATCGAGTACATTGAATTCTTGCTTCTCCATTCTTATCATGCTTTACTAAGAAGAATGTGTTTCACCTCCATCCAGATTAATACAAAAGATGTAAAATCTCCATCTTTTTTAATGGCTGAATAGTATTCTATGGTGTACATAGACCACAGCTTGTTAATCCATTCCTGGGTTGGTGGGCATTTAGGCTGTTTCCACATTTTGGTGATTGTAGAAATTGAGCTGCGATAAACAGACCAGTGCAAATGTCCTTATGATAAAATGATTTTTTTTGCCTTCTGGGTAGATGCCTAGTAGGGGGACTGCAGGATCACATGGGAGGTCTCATTTGAGTTCTTTGAGGGGTCTCCATACTAGAATCTGCAGAGAACTCAAACTAATCAATAAAAATGAGCAAACAATACCATCTACCACCTGGGCAAGAGATATGAACAGAACTTTCTTTGATGAAGACAGATGAATGGCTAAGAAACATGAAAAAATGCTTATTATGCCTGATCATCAGAGAAATGCAAATCAAAATCACCCTGAGGTATCACCTAACCCCCAGGAGAATGGCCCACATCACAAAGTCTCAAAGCTGCAGATGCTGGCTTGGATGTGGAAAGAAAGGAACACTTTTACACTCTGGGTGGGACTGCAAAATTTTGATGCTTTTAAGTGAAGAAAGCATTTCTCAGTCTTACCAACGCCTAAGCTGTTGTTATGACTTTGGGCTAAGATTTATAATTTTAGTCGGTTTTCAGACATGTTGGGCAGATGTAGATACCAACCCTTTTTGAAACATGTTCACATCTTGACATAAATTAGCTCATTCAATCCTAGTATCCACCCAAGAAATTCTTAACTAATTTAAAAACCAGGAGTGAGAAGTACAATTTTTTGAAGCCTTGCCTCACCCTCAAATCTAGTCAATGGAAAACTGAAGAATGAGATGTATTTGGGGATTCTCTAAATTATGCTACCTCTTGATGGGACATTACCACCCGTAAATATTAATTCCTGTATCTTTTGCAGGTTAGTAGTTCACAGGGATATGTATTCTTGAATATAATAAAGGCAGAATCTCTGCATGGCTCATGTGTTCAAACTCAAAACGGGAAATTTGTTATTACATAATTTTAGGAGAAGCTTCAAAATTTGAAAAACAGAGTTATAAAATCTTGTAAGCTCAAGAAAAGCAAGTTAAAGCAAAAATGTAGATTTTTAGCTTAATATATCTCTTATAATGCAATATGATAAAAAAAGACCATCATGCATAATACAGTGTCAAAAATGGAGAGAGTATTTGCAGAGATATTCTACTGATTTTCCATAGTTGAAAATATTTGTTTTGTTTTCTTTTTACATTCTGTCAGTTCAAAGTCTTAAGACCAGGGGTGTGGATTTAAGACATCAAGATCAGTTGTCATGTTAAAGAGTTACCACACTGATGAATTTTCTTCCAAAATTATCATAACTCCTGGGATGGTTTACGCTCTAGAATACTGGCTGTAAATTAATATTCTCAGCCCACACCCTGCAAAAATCTACTGATCAACTTTGGTTTTTCCATCGTAATAAAACAATATAGCATTTCTCATGAACATTAAAATAACAGAAACGGAACATTTTTACCTGTATTTGTTTTTACGGATTAATAGTGCCTATTGCATTTTCTTAGTGACTTCCTTTAAAATTTATAATCTGACAAGGATTGTTTTCTGATATGGTGTTAAGACAATGAAAATAGAATCATCAGATTTTCTTACATGGTGTAATTTTCATGATCAAAGCCCGAAAACCAACAAGCAGACCATCTTTGGGGTATTTTTAATGCTGTCTGAAGCCACAAGTGTAAATTATGGAGTTCCAGAAAAGTAGAAGTTTTTCTCCCCCAACTAAACAACAGCGCCTTTAAAAAAGTTTAACACAACTTTGAATGAAATTCCTAACGGAAGATTTTCCAGCAGAAGTCGGTAAAATTTTATTGTCTATATTATCATTTTTATAGAAGCTGGAAAACCTCTAGAGAAGTGAATTAAAGTTGATCTTTTTGCTTGTAATAAAATAAAGAACATCCTATTTTACCTAAGGGGATGTCTTCAAAATGACTTTTAAAGTAAAAATCATAAAAGTGAAAAAGGAAAAAAAAAAGAGAGAGGAAGAAATTAAATCCAGGGAGATTGTCATCATAATTTCTCTCTCTCTTTCCTTTCTATCTGTCTCCTTCCCCCCTCCCATCAAAAAAAAATTATATATAAGTACTGCTGCTTAATAAACTTTGTATCAAGCATTTTTTTTTCCATGTAAACTCGTTTTGCCTAGAAAGAACAGTATCTTTACTCAGTGATGAGAAAATGTCCCTTTCCTCCTGCTCTGGGTCAGCAATCTCAGTTAGCAAGTCGTAAGTTCGACTCCCAGCAGGGCTATCCAAGCCACTTTTCACTATCAGTCCTGGCACACTCTGTTCCAAACCCGACAACCTCATTCCTGAATGAGCTCACATTATATTTTGCTCAATAGCCCAGAACCCAGTGATTTACAGGTTGTGCTCCACTGAAGCTAAGTCGGAAATGCAAATAATAGCTGGCATTTGCAGGTTGAGAGCCGGGCTCTGTAGGTAAAGATTGATTTTTAAGGGCCCATTTCCTTATCCCTGGCCAATGCATAACGTTTAATTTTGTCATGCCCCAAATGGTCACTCCTGCAAGCCTGCAGTCGGCAGAAACATATGAGCACATTAGTATCCCAAATGCTTTACAAAAATGGCCTTATTTCGGTCTCTCCTTTGAGAGTGTTCCCTTGAATGCGATTTTTCTCTGCAAGTCACAATTGCGTATATATATTTTTTACCAGTTGGGCTCTATCCGATGGTTTATCTTGAGTCATTGCTACCCACATGCTAAGGAAATAGATATTAATGTAACTGAGGGTGCCCATAAAAACATACTGAGTAGTTTAAATGATTCACTGTGTTTCTTTTTGAGGGCTATGTCAAACATGTGTTTTTGCCTCCAATGCTCAGAGCAAAAAAGAGGTGGAAATTAACCAGGAATTTACCTGGGATGGAGATCTGCTTTATACCTATAACTGGTCAGGGGACAGTGACCTCCCCTCATAGAGAGAAAACATACAATGTGTGACCATGATATGTTATATGTCCCATCCAATTTCTCCATCTCTTCCCTGTGTTTATTAACTTCATGGTGTTTCATGGTTGAATGGTTCAACCACAGTGGATTTTGCTTGAATTAAATTAAAAAATAAAAGGACAGGTGTGGTGGCTCACACCTGTAATCCCAGCACTCTGGCAGACCAAGGCAGGTGGATTACTTGAGCTAAGGAGCTCGAGACCAACTTGAACAGCAGTGAGACTCCACTTCTACTAAAAATAGAAAATTTAGCTGGGCATTGTGGCAGGTGCCTGTAGTCTCAGCTGCTTGGGAGGCTGAGGCAGAGGGATGGCTTGAGCCTAGGAGTTTGAAGTTGCTGTGGACTGTGATGACACAACACTCGACCCAGGGCAACAGACTGAGACTCTGTCTCAAAGAAACAAGCAAACAAATAAAAACAGCCAAGATTGCCAGACTTTGCTTCGACTAGATAAAATCATTGGAGCTAATACCCCATATGAGAAATAATTTTCACAATGAGGTAAGCCAAATGAGAAATTGTGTGTGCATGTGTGTGAGATAAAGATTTAGAATAGGCGTATGACCTGTATATAACTTATATGTACATATACAAAACATATACTCAGCAGACCCTCCATAGCTGACCACCTCCCTACACTGGCCACCTCCTTAAGTGGACCAAATTTTCACAGACCAGACATGCACTCCCATGTGTACATCAGGACAGAAAGCCTAGTTCCTTATGTTGACCACCTCCATCTGTTGACTTGGTTTTTAATAGTCCCTTGGGTAGCCAGTCTACAGACCCACGACATATGGATATATATGGAGATTACAGGAGACATTGGATATCTATATATTTATATATCTATATGTTATATATATTTAGATGTTAGATATATATGATATATATTTAGATACCTATATAATTATAGATCAAAAAAAAAACCTGCAAAAAAAGAGAAATTTTATTTTTGCCTTTCTGCCTCTCTCAGACTATTTTCTCAGCATTTTTATCATCCATTTCTTCCTTTGTAGAATGTATACAGTCTTTGATTGTATTAAACAGAACAAGAAGACTCGTTCCAACTTTTATTAGGGCTTTTTACGTGATATATTTTTTCCAATTACGTTCTCCGTGGTCAGCTGGATTGCTAACTATGCCTCTCATCTTATAAGCATGATTTCTGTCTTTTAATTTCTTTACATGACTCAGCTGGCTCAAGAATATCTTTTCAGTTTGCTGTTTATGTTTCTGGGTGTCTGGGTTTCATCACTTGTAAATGTCTGGGTACTTCATGTGGTGGTGGAGACCTGGTTGCTTGCTCATGTGAGCTGTGCCACTGGGTCTCGGTTAAGGGCACAGAATTGGAAATCAACCTGGTAGTTGAATTCCCAGCTCTAGGAATTAGGAGCTTGTGATCTTGGTAAAATCAAAGTCATGATAGCATCAAGTGCTGAGAATAGTTTCCACCACCAGGAAGGTTAACTTAGCTTTCCACTTAAGAGATGACACTTCACATAAGCAGAGCCCTCCACATCACAGCTGATTTTCTGTCCAAACTGGCAATTAGCTTTTCACCATATATTCCTACTTAAGAGGAAGAAAGGTCTAATTTCCATGTTATTTTACTTGTTCATAGACAAATTTCTCTCTCTCCTAGTTTTCCTGTAGTTGCTTAAATTAAAGAATTGCATATATATATGTATATAGATATATATACACACACACAGAGGGTACCCCAAAATACATGCATAGTTTAAGAAAGGAAAAAAAACCCCACTGTATTAAATTTGTAATACTCCCATCCCATTTAACTTCTGCAATTACAGGAGGTAGGTAATCAATGTGACTGGTATTGATCTTTTGGTATCAGTATATATTGAATATTCCAATTTTAATACAAGTGTTTTTTGCACTTCTTAAAATGTGTGTGAATATATATATATTTATATGTAATATATAAATATATAATATGTAAAATATATATATTATATATAATTATGTAAA
>CAUYTI010059046.1:0-13223 GCA_963575145.1 Galago senegalensis | reverse complement strand
TAACATTTTCAGCTATTTCTTTCTTTAGAGTTTCATAGTTCTCTTTATAGAGATCTTTCACATCCTTTGTTAGGTAAACTCCCAAATATTTCATCTTCTTTGGCACTACTGTGAACGGGATAGAGTCTTTGACTGCTTTCTCAGCTTGGCTGCTGTTGGTATATACAAAGGCTACAGATTTATGAGTGTTGATTTTGTAACCTGAGACGCTGCTGTATTCCTTGATCACTTCTAGGAGTTTTGCAGTAGAGTCCCTGGTGTTTTCCAGATATACTATCATGTCATCTAACCACCAAGATTCTAAGCAGCCTTTGAGAATTGAAAGTGAGCTTTATGCTATTCCTTAAGAAACCCTTCAGTTCCCTTTGCTGGCCCTGTTACATGGTGCCAGGTACGCAGCCCCACCTGACTCAGCCACAACTTCTCTCACTGTCTCGTTCCTCTTTCAGTCCTCATTGTGTATCTCAATGGTGCTTAATACTTCGAGAGTTTGTGCATTCTATAACCACCCTTGAGAAACCATGATCTGCCTGCATTGTCTTACCAGGACCTCTGATAGGTGGACATCCTTGTCGCTCTAAATTACAGGCTTTATATCTCCATTTGGATGGCTCACTCATAGGATACCTTGGTAGATGGTCCTCCTTACCTAGCCTGACTCCCAGGATCTGCCTCCCCGCCTTGCCTCTGTCAGGAGAACTAAAGGACCACAAGGAAGAGCAGACTCCCAGCAGAATCTGCCCACCAGTGGATTCTTTCTCCCAGGCTCACTACTTGTATTACCTGTGAACATTCTTTGGAATGGATTTAGAAAAAGTGCAGGGCATGTAGGGTCAGTTCTGGTGAATCAAGTTTATGACCAAATCTGGAAATCTGTTTAGAATCTATGCATATCTTGGCTTGGCACCTGTGGCTCAAGTGGCTAAGGCACCAGCCACATACACCTAAGGTGGCAGGTTTGAATCCAGCCCGGGCCTGCCAAAACAACAGTGATGGCTGCAACCAAAAAATAGCCAGGCGTTGTGGCAGGGGCCTGTGGTCCCAGCTACTTGGGAGGCGAGGCAGGAGACTCACTTGAGCCCAGGAGTTGGAGGTTGCTGTGAGCTGTGATGCCCTGGCACTCTACCCAGGGGGACAGCCTGAGGCTCTGTCTAAAACAAAAAAAAAAGAATCTATGCATATCTATAAGGCACATTGCAACTGACATTCTGGCTTGGGTCATACATGCACCTGTGGCATCAAATGAAGAGTTGCAAAAACATTCTCCACAATGGTGATGGCCATCACAGCCAGGCTGCCCCCAAATGGATACACAGACTGCTTACAACCTGCTGCTGTTCTAGCCAGTGGGCAGCCATTTTTATTGGTTGACTATCTCATCTGATGGGTTGGTACCACTGCTATGCCAATATTTGGATTTAATATATAATTCTCCTTTTGGACAAAACTGTGAATAACCAATTTGGAGTGTTCTTTATAAATCCAACTTTGTATCAGTCTTTGTAAATGACATAAATCTGTGGCTCACATTTTGAATGAAAGCCTATACTAAGCTTTACAGGTTAATATTTGTCTTACAACATTTATTCCAGGTATTAACTCACACAGGCATGCAATCTTCATGCTGGCTGTCTACTGTTGTAAGCATTAAGTTCCAATGTATGTATAAGGTTAATACCTCAAACACTCCTGCAAGAAGATGCCTTTAACTTTCTTTAACCAAGCCATATCTATAGCTTTTCTTTCCTACAGATGGTACTTTGATGATTCACTTCCTGATGTTGCACTCAAGCTGATTATTTTATTCTTTCGAAGAATGTTATAAATTGCATGGTTTATAGGGTTGGGTGATGATAGGGTGGGTTGGGGTTTATAGTTGAGAAATACCACTTTAGCTTATAATAAGAAGCATATAATTTAG
Organism: Galago senegalensis; assembly: GCA_963575145.1. Taxonomy (NCBI): domain Eukaryota; kingdom Metazoa; phylum Chordata; class Mammalia; order Primates; family Galagidae; genus Galago; species Galago senegalensis. The sequence continues at coordinate 11,302 of CAUYTI010059046.1, read as the reverse complement.
GTTCACTAAATAAGCTGAGGAAGTACTTATAAATAATTATATGTCTGGATATGTTTGTACATATATATAGTTACATTTATTTTTAACCATGGATAGAATTTACATTAAATATAAAAATATTCATACATATGGTAGTGCAAAACCCACAATACCATTAAAAATGTTTTAATATAAGTTCTGATTTGGTGGATAGGAAGAGTGGTCACTTCTCAGTCCTCATCACTCTGACTTAGCAGCTGACACAACTGATGACTCCTGCCTTCACTTTGCTTCCAGAAGATGACATTAAGCTGGGCTTCCTCTTACCTCCCTGACTGTACTGTTAGTCACAGATAGTGACTTCTTCCTTCTCTTTTTCCCAACCTCTTAGTGATTAGGATTTAATCCTTGGTCCGTATCTCTAACTAAACTCACTTTCTTTTTTTTTTTTTTTTTTGAGACAGAGCCTCAAGCTGTCCCCCTGGGTAGAGTGCCGTGGCATTACAGCTCACAGCAACCTCTAACTCCTGGGCTCAAACGAGTCTCTTGCCTCCGCCTCCCAAGTAGCTGGGACCACAGGCGCCCGCCACAATGCCCGGCTATTTTTTTTTTTTTTTTTTGGTTGCAGCCGTCATTGTTGTTTGGTGGGTCCGGGCTGGGGATTTGAACCCGCCACCTTAGGTGTACGTGGCTGGTGCCTTAGCCGGTTGAGCTATAGGTGCTGAGCCTAAACTCACTTTCTAAAATTTCAAACTTGTATATCCAATTGCCTAGTCAACTTTCTACTTGAATGTCCAATAAACATCTGAAACTGAGTGTGTCCAAGACAGAACTCTTAATTTATACTCCCCACACCCTTCCAACTCTCACTCCTCCTATATAGTGTTTCCCAGCTTAATAAAAGGCAACTTCATTATTATCCTTGTTCAGGCCAAAAACCTTAAAGTCATTTGTTGGCTCTTCATTTCTCACACTCCATCTCTAGCCTACAAGCAAACCATTGGCTCTTCATTGGAAGTAAAATCTTCCGGCCTCACCACCTCCTTCTCCTTCCAAGTCCAAACCTCTGCAATCTCTCTACTTGATAATTGCTGTGGCCTAACTATGGGACTTTCTGTCTCTTGCCCCCCTGCTTAGACTTTTTTCAGCACAGCAGCCAGAATAATCCTCTTAAATCTCAGCCTAATCATGCCCCAAGTCACTCAGTGGAAAAGCCGAGGTCCTTTTAATTGCTTGTATTATCCTGAATCCCTGACTCATCACCAGCGCTCTCATACTTGTTCACTCTGCTGCAGGCCCACAGTCTTCTCTGCTTTCCCTCAACCATCCCAAAGAGCACATTACCCCAAGAGTCTAGGTATGTTCTGTCTCCTTGTCCTGGAAAGCTCTTATCCCAGATCCCATTACCTCTCTGCCTTCAGCTTTTGATGAAATGTCACCTTCTCCATCAAGCTTTTTTCTGATCGTGTTATGTCACATATCATCATCCACCCTGCCACTTATAGTTGCAACCCTCTGCCCAGCTTTGGTTTTCTCCCATGGTATAGAGTTTATATGCTTTGTTGTTGCCTGTCCCCCCATATTAGGAATTAGGATTCATCAGAGTAGGGGTTTTGTAGGCTTTGAAAATTAGCATTTCTTTAGCATCAAGAGTAATGTGTATGGTAGGTACTAAATAACTCTTTGTTCAAACAGTAATAGTATATCAAAATAAAAATTCACAAATACATGAATCAAATATAAATACTGTGGTGTCCGTCTCCAAGCTTTCTCCCAGTGGTTTTTACATCCTCAGCACACACTGTATCGGAGTTAATCTGTGTGACCAACAGAATATGTGATCATGTGTGGCTTCTGAGTCTAGACTTTTAAAAACAGTACAGTTTCTACTTGGCTATCTTAGACCACTGATTCTGGGGGAATCCAGTGGCAATAAGGACTCTCAGCAGCCTTGTGAAGTGGATCATACAGCAAGTAGTTAAGACCTCCATCGGACAATCAAAACCTTATTGCCAGTCATGTGAGCAAACCACATGGGAAGGGGATTTGCCAGCCCTGGTCAAGCCTTGAAATGGCTGCAGTTTGGCCAACAGTGAGACTACAGTGTCATGAAGAATCCCAAGCCAGAATCACTAAGCTAAACTGTTGCCAAATTCCTGATCCACAGAGAATGCGTGAGATTAAAAAAAAAAAAGAGTTTATTTCTGCTTTGAGCCATTAATCTTAAGGTAATTTGCTATGCAAATTGGTAACAAATACAGGTTTTTGTACCTGGATTTTATACCTGGAATTGAACAGTGGGTAGGATCCAGAAGAATTTTCAGGAGAATAAGTGAAAAACTAAAGGACTTTGAAGAAACTATTACCAGATGCCTGATGTCCTTTAAGGAGGGTATCATTAAGGGCTTAATGAAAAGTGAAGAAAATGTTATTGGATATGAGAGAAAATGGGATCCTTGTTATATGGGGGCAAAAAGTTTAGCAGTGCCATTGCCTATGATAACACAAAAAGAAGAAAATGTACCTACTGAAATGAGGAATCTCGTAAGGTGATTTCCAAACAGATATTGAAGGTGCCTCCTTATTTTATTTTGCTGACAAACTAAAAGAAGAGCTATTACTGAAAAAGAGCCAGGAATTTCTGAATTTGAAAATTTATAGCCTCTATGGATGTCATATGATACCAAAATTTAGAAATTGCTTCTGAGTAGAGATCAAATTCAAAGCCCTTTCAGGAAATCATGACATAAAGATAAAGCATGTGGTTATAAAATACTTTATTAAGGTCTCAGAGAGATCCAAGACAGAGCCTGACAGAACTGTTATGTGAAACAGCAGGGCTTCTCCAAAATTTAAGCTCTATGTCCCTGAGCAGTCTCAGCAGAAGCCCAGGACATAGGATTTCCTGGATGTCAGGAGTGTCTTTTGTTTTAATAAAGCAATTTTTAGTGGACTCCTGCAGGTTGGGGGAACAAGCCATGTGATTGGAGGATTGGAATTTTCAGTCTCACTCCTCTGAATTTCAGGGAGGGAAGAGGAGCAAAATGATGAGTTAATCACCAATGACTAATGGTGTGACCAATCATGCCTATATAATGAACCTCCATTAAATCCCCAAAGGACAGGATTTTGGAGAACTTTTGGACTGCTAAACACGTGGACGTACCGTGTTTCCCCAAAAATAAGACCTACCCAAAAAATAAGCCCTAGCAGAATTTCTATGCATTTGTTAAATATAAGCCCTACTCCATAATAAGACCTAGTGATGGGCGTGGCTATGCAATGTATCTGCATAGCCACGCCCTGAATTTCAGTGCGGAGCTGTAAGGAAGACTGGAATACCTTTTATCTGCCACAGCTCCTTTCTCCCAGCCATTTGCACTCGCATGGGTGTGTGTGTGGTAACCACAGTTGCAGGCATCCTATTGAGCATGTGCAAACAGCTAGGGGAAAGGAGTTTACTCATCACTAGTGCCAGCCCCACCAGCAAGGTCGGCTCCCCCTGTCAGGTTCCAGAAGATGATGACTTTACTGTATTTGAATAAATGTAGATTGTTGTATTATACTTAATAAAAATAAGACATCCCCTGAAGATAAGCCCTAGTGTGTCTGCTTGAGAAAAAACAAATATAAGACAGTGTCTTATTTTCGGGGAAACACGGTACCTGGAGGGTGGTACACTTAGAGAATGTATGGGTGCTCCACACCCCTTCCCTCATACTTTGCCTGTGTACCTTTTCTGCTGGCTGTTTATGTGTATCCTTTGTAATACTATTCACAATTAACCAGTAAATACATATGAGTAAGTATTTCTCTGAGTTCTCTGAGCTATTCTAGCAAATTAATCAAACCCAAAGACGGGAGTTACGGGAAATTTGACTTTTAGCTAGTCAGTCAGAAATACAGGGGGCAAATTGATTGGCATTTGAAGTGGGGAGTAGTCTTATGGGACTACTTAAGTCAGTGATTTTTCAACCAGTGTGCCACAGCACACTGGTGTGCTGTCAAAGAATTTTAGGGGTGTCACAAAAAATTTTTATAGATTATTGATTAAATTATTTTTGAAAGACATTCAAAGCACAGTAAGTATATTTTTTGTTTTACTCTTTTTTTTGATCAACATAATTTAAGTATGCTACCAAAGTTTAACTATAGATAGGTTCAAGTGTGCCATAAGTGAGAAAGGTTGAAAAACATTGTCTTAACCTGTGGCATCTGACTCTAACTCCAGATAGATAGTATCAGAATTGAGTTAAATTGTAGGACACACAGTTAGGGTCCTCAGGAGAATTACTTCACATGCAAGGACACCCCCCACTCAAATCTTTGCTGTCAGAAATGAAGTATTGAGAGAAGTGACTAGTATCGAAATATACAAAGCTGTTTTATGTATCTTATAGCAAGCAGGCTAAAGTTCTAAGAACAGAGAGTATCCCTATGTTTTTTCTTTTTCAATCTAGGAGCTAAAAAAATGCAACAGAATAACAAAATGTAAGTTTAAAGTAACCAAACTCTGAAAAAAGTGCTACACTCATCAAAAATATAATCCCCAAAATGCTGTCTAAAGTAATCCCAGCTATTTTGTTTCAATTCCATCATTTATCTTAGTACATCGTCATCATCATCATCATCGTGATAATCTACTTATTAAACGGTGAGACTAGGGTAAATCTTACCATAGTAGATTGTTTTCAAAGATGGTTGCAATAATTTCTCCCATTCTTCCATGTACTGTGACTTTGCTGCTTCTCCAGTTAACAGGTGATGTCTATTTTTGCCTCCTAATATTAGCTGACCTGTGAATTGCTCAGACCAATAGAATATGATAAAAGCAATGCTGTGTGAGTTCTGGGCCCAGGCCTCAGAAAGCCTTGCAACCTTCCTAGAGTGCTACCCTGGGACTGCTGTGTAGGAGGTGAGCATAAAAGCTTTTTTTTTTTTTTTTTAAATTTCAGAGTAATATGAGGGGACAAAGAATTAAATTATATTTTTTGCTACATAAAAGATTTTTAACTCTAATATAAAGTATTAAAGATAACTAAAGTTACAATAATTTATTAATAAATACATAACACATCAAAGGTATAAATTGTGACATCAATAACATAAACTGTATGAGGAGAAGTTAAAGTGTAGAGTTCTCATATTCAGCCAAAGCTAAATTATTATCAGCTTAATATAGACTGTGATAACTATTAGATGCCAGCATCATCTTAACTACAAAGAAAAACCCTGTAATAGATAAACAAAAAATAAAGAAAAAGAATCAAAGCATATGATGACAAAAAATTCTCAAATTACAAAAAAAGACAGCAAGAGAGGAAGTATGAACGTCAGAAAATAAATTAACAAATCAGCAATAGTAAGTCTTTACCTAATCAGTACTTATTTTAAATGTAAATGGATTAAGTTTTTTAATCAAAAGACATAGATTGGTTGAATGAATAAGAAAACAAGATCCAACTATGCTGTCTACAAGACATTCACTTTATCTTTAAGCACACTATGGGCTGAAAGTAAAGGGATGAATTGTTATTCAACAACAACAAAATCCACGCAGTTTGTAACCAAAAGAGAGCAGAGGTGGATGTATGTACAAGGGCTATCTGAAAAGTATCCAGACATGTAAAATGAAAACTATGAAAAAAAAAAAAGCAATGGCTGGATATTTTCAGAACATACCTTGTATATCAGACAAAATAACCTTTAAGTTGAAAAATGTCATGAGAGACAAAAAAGCAATTATTTTACAATTCATCAAGAGCCTATAACAATTGCAAATATATATATGCACCCAACATTGGAAAACCTAAATATAGAAAGTGAAAATTAACAGCACTTCAGGGAGAAATAGACAGTAATATAATAATTGTAAGGGATTTTCATTTCACTGTCAAGAATAGATAGATCATCCAGACAGAAAATCAATAAAGAAGTAGTAATTATAGACAAAAGGGACCTAATAGATGCATACAGAACATTCCATCCAACAACAAAATATTCTCCAAAATAGATTCTATGTTTGTTCACAATTGTTAACCAGTTTAATAAGATTGAAGTAATATTAAATATGTTTTCCAACCAAAATAGTATGAACTAGAAATCAATAACATGCAGAAATTGGAAAATTCACAAATACGTGCAAATTAAAAAAAACAAACTCCTGAACAACCACTGAGTCAAAGGAGAAACCAAAAGGGAAATGTAAAAGTATCTTGATACTACTGAAAATGGAAACATAACATAGCAAAACTTATGAGATGCAGCAAAGGAATTCCAAGAAAGAAGTTTATAGTGATAAATGTCTACGTTGAGAAAAACATAAAGATTTCAAATAAGCAAACTAGCTGTATACCTCAAGGAACTATAAAAAAAAACAAACTAAGAACAAAGTTAGCAGAAGGAAGGAAATAATAATGATCAGAGCAAAAATAAATGAACTAGAGACTAGACAAACACAAGAAAAAAATCACTAAACTAAGTTGCTTTTTAAGAGAAAAACAAAATCAACAAATCTTCAGCTGGACTTATTAAGACAAAGAGAAAATAATCAAATAAATAAAAACTATAAATGAAAGGGAATATATTACAACTAATGCAATAAAAGCACAATGGATCATAAGAAACTGCTCTAAACAATTGTATGCCAACAATTTACTGTGTGGAAATGCATAAATTCCTAGAAGCATACAACCTACCAAGATTGAATTAAGAAGAAATATAAAGTCTGAACAGAACAATAATGAATAAGACTGCATCAGTAATCAAAAACCTCCTAACAAAGAAAAGCCCAGGACCTGATAGTTTCACTCATGAATTCTATCAGACATTTAGAGAAGAATTAATGCCAATCTTTCTCAAACTCTCCCCCAAAAGGAAGATGAAGGAACACTTGCAAACTCATCTTTTGAGGCTAGCATTACCCCAATATTAAACCCAGACATGGACACAACAAGAGAAGAAAGTCATAGGCTAATATGCCCCAATGAACATAGTTGTGAAAGTCCTTACCAAACACCAGCAAACTAAATCGATTGACACATTAATGGTACTTATCCCTGGGATGCAAGTGTAGGGCAGGAAAAATATCTTCTTTAAACTTAGGGATTAGACCTCCACAGTAAAGAACAAATTAATAAGAGAAATGCACACAGATTTATTTAATGTACATTTTATGACATGTGAGCCTTCATAAAGAAATGAAGACCTGGAGAAACAGATAAATCTGTGTATTTTTTTTTCTAGGGTTAGTAAAGCATGGATATGATTAGGCAAAAGGAATACTCTCTAATGGTAACAAATTGGAGCCACTAGCAAGGCTTATTTGTTCAAAATCTTCTCTTTGAAGATGAAAGTAAGGATGTTTCTTTCCTTCATGCATAGGCTTCCATAGGGTTTAAAACCTGGTTTAGGGAAGGACGGTGAAAGGTCAGAGAGATCTTCCTACACATGTTGTTTCTCAAAAAATATTCAATATGCTAAGGTGCTGTATCTTGGGGTGGTACGTCCTGAACCCTATCACAAGGATAGTTCAATATACACAGATCAATGAATGTGATACACTATATTAAGAGAATGTAAGGTAAAAATTATATGATCATCTCAATAGATGTAGATAAAACATTTCTCAATATTCAATAAAATTGTAAAAATTCTCAACATATTAGGTTTAGGAGGGATTAACTCAAAATAATACAGGCTGTAAATGATAAACCCACAGATAACATCACAGTCAATGGCACAAAGCTCTCCCTGTTAAAATTAAGAACAAGATAATGATATTCACTCTCACCACATCTGTTGAATATAGAACTGGAAGTCCTAGTCAGAGCAATTAGGCAAGCAAAATAAATAAAGGGCATGTAAGTTGAAAAGGAAGGGGTAAAACTGTCTCAGTTTTCAGATGATATGATCCTAAGGGCTCTACCATAAAAAAAAAAAACTATTAGCACTAATAAACAAATTTAATAAAGTTGAAGGATACAAAAATCAATTGCATTTCTATACATAAACAACAAGCTATCTGGAAAAAATAACTTTAAAAATCATGCCATTTACAATAGCATAAAAAGAATAAAGTACACGGGAATAAATTTAAGCAAGGAGGTGAAAGATCCACACATGAAAAACTACACGACATTGATGGGTGAAACTGAAGAAGACACACATCCATGTTCACGGATGGGAAGAATTAATATTGTCAAAATGCCCGTACTAGCCTAAGTGATCTACGGATTCAATGCTATATTTGTCAAAATACCAACAGTTTTCTTTGAAGAAATGGAAAAACTGATCCTAAAATTTATACAGAATTGCCAAGAAATTTATACAGAATAGCAAAATAACCTTGAGCAAGAAAAACAAAGCTGCAAGCATTACAATATCTAATTTCAAAATATACTAACAAAAGAATAATAATGAAAAAGTATAGTACTGGCATAAAAACGCTCATATAAACCAATGGAAGCAAACAGAGACCCTAGAAATAAATTCACACATTCAGAGGTGATTGATCTTCAACAAAAGTGCCAGAAATGCACAAAGGGGAAAGAATAATCTCTTTGATAAACAGTGTGGGAAAACCTGATATGTATATCCAAAAGAATGAATTGGACAGTTATCTCACATCGTATATAAAAATAAATTCAAAAGGGCCCAAAGACTTAAATGTACACCTTGACACTGACAAAACCAGTAGAAGGAAATAAAGAGAAAACCTCCAGGACATTGTTCTGGGCAATGATTTCTCAAATGTGACCTCAAAAGCATAGGCAACAAAACAAAAACAAAAACAAAAACAAAACAAAAAACAAACAAACAAAAAAATCAAATGGGATTGTGTTAAACTAAAAAGGTTTTGCCCTACACAGGGAATAATCCATAGAGTAGAGATGGTGAGACAACCCATGGGATGGGTGAAAATATTTGCAAACCTTATATCTGTTAAAGCAGTGGTTCTCAACTTGTGGGTCGCAGCCCCTTTGGACTGTATTAAAGGTTCGTGGCATTAGGAAGGTTGAGAACCACTGTGTTAAAGGGTTAATATCCAAAATATATAAAGAACTCAAGCAGTTCAATAACAAGTAAACAACCCAATTTTAAAATGGGCAAAGGACTTGAATAGACATTTCTCAAAAGAAGACATTCAAATGGCCAAAATGTATATAAAATAAATGTTCAACATTACTAATTGTCAGGGAAACACAAATCAAAATCATAATGATCTATCACAGTGTTTTTCAACCTTTTTATCTCATAGCACCTATAGTTAAACTTCTGTGGCACACTTAAATTTGTTGATCAAAAAAAGAGTTAAGAAAAAAGAATAAATATATTTACTGTGCTTTGAAAGTATTTGATTAACGATCTGTACAAATTTTTGCAGCATGCCTAAGAATCTTAGGCACCCTAGTGTACTGCAGCACACAGGTTGAAAATCACGGATTTATAACCTTACACGTGTTAGAATGGCTTTCATCAAAAAGGCAAAATATGGCAAGTGTTAGTGAGGGTATCCTATTAATGGGAATGCAAATTGGTAAGCCATTATGGAAAATAGTATGGAGGTTCTTCAAAAAAATTACAAATACTACTTGCTATAAGATCAGTGATCCCACATCTACTGTGTTTCCCCAAAAATAAGACCTACCCCCACAAATAATCCCTAGCATGATTTCTATGCATTTGTTACATATAAGCCCTGCCCCACTAATAAGACCTAGTGATGCATTTCCCCGCAGAGTGGTAAGACTGGAATACCTTTTATCTGCCACAGCTCCTTTCTCTGAGCCATTAGCACTTACGCAGGTGTGCATGTGGTAACCACGGTCACAGGCATCCTGTTGTGCATGTGGAAACGGCTAGGGGAAAGGAGTTCACACATCACTAGTGTAAGGTGACCAGATTTTGACATTGATAAAGCAGGACACCATTGACCGAGTGGGGGAGGGGGGCTGTTCTTAATTAAAAATTTGATCTATATGGAGCAACAAAAATTTTCATAGAATGCAAAAATAGTATTATAATATATATTTTTAAATTTCAACATAGGTACAATTTACAAATATGATACATTAAAAATTATGTATAGTATTATTTTATTCTTTGGCATATTTCTCATTTGAGTGAATTAGTAGATTGCTGTAGTTGTTTAAAAGGTCATGAAATTTTTCACAAGAACTTGTTAAATTATATTTCACTCATAAAATGGCTTTCAAAGTCTCAACACTTAATTGTGATTTTTCTGATGTTCACACTTTATTTACTGTAGAAAAAACGCGTTCAGTCGCAGCATTAGTTCCTGATAAGGGCAGCGTGTATCCCTGTATTTTTAGTGCATTATTGTATAGAATGTGGTTTGTTTCAAAATGATGAAATGTTTCCAACCATTTGTTCTCTATTGTGATTTTTGCTGAGGCCTAAGATTTAACCTTTTCCTTATTAACACTTTTTTAAATAATGATACCTCCTAAGTCCTAAGTGTCACTTTCAAGGCCAGAGCTAGACTTTTTGCCACCACTATAAAATATAAATAATATGAGTACTGTCTGCTAAATTCATGAAATAAATAAATAAATAAATGACTTACCTAAATTATCTGAATAGCTGATTTGTTGACATCACTTGTTTAACTAGCACTAGCATGCAGTATGATGTGTATCATCTGAGAGACAGTTACGAAATGTGTTAGTGGTTGCCAATGCCAAAAAATGCCATTGTTCATTAAGTCCAAACAATGGTGGTCGAGTTCTAACAACTGATCAACAATGTGAACTTTGATAAGCAGTTCTCGATAATCAGTTCTCAACAATTATTTGTTATTATTAAAGTTTAACATTCTAAAATTAACAAAAATAATATAAAGCTCATATCCTGGCAAAAGAGCCACACGGCAGCAGAAAACTGTATATTCCCTTCCTATTGTCCCACCGTTCCCTAGCTTGTCATGCATTCTTTCCAAAAATCAGGACTTTTATAAAACACTGCGGGATGTGGGAAAAATTATTAAAAATTGGGACTGTCCCGCCAAAAGCAGGATGTCTGGTCACCTTACATTAGTGCCAACCCCACCAACAAGGTCGGGTCCCCCTGTCAGTTTACAGAAGATGACTTAACTGTATTTGAATAAATGTAGATTGTTGTATTATACTTAATAAGACACCCCCTGAAAATAACCCCTAGGGTGTCTTCTTGAGAAAAAATAAATATAAGACAGTGTCTTATTTTGGGGGAAACATGGTACATTACCAGTAGGATAAAGGGCAATACCTTTGGGGTCTAGAATATGCAAGGAAAAGTTTAATTAAGCTGTATGCAAGGTCTC
>CAUYTI010059039.1:0-35805 GCA_963575145.1 Galago senegalensis | reverse complement strand
CAGGACTAAACTCAGGCCTCCAGGTGTGTGACAGGACTAAACTCCGATCTCCAGGTGTGTGACAGGACTAAACTCAGGCCTCCAGGTGTGTGACAGGACTAAACTCAGGTCTCCAGGTGTGTGACAGGACTAAACTCCAGTCTCCAGCTGTGTGACAGGACTAAACTCAGGTCTCCAGGTGTGTGACAGGACTAAACTCAGGCCTCCAGGTGTGTGACAGGACTAAACTCAGGCCTCCAGATGTGTGACAGGACTAAACTCAGGTCTCCAGGTGTGTGACAGGACTAAACTCCAGTCTCCAGCTGTGTGACAGGACTAAACTCAGGCCTCCAGGTGTGTGACAGGACTAAACTCAGGCCTCCAGGTGTGTGACAGGACTAAACTCAGGTCTCCAGGTGTGTGACAGGACTAAACTCAGGTCTCCAGGTGGCCGCCAACGTCTTCTTTCCTCAGTATCATGAGGATTTCAGACAATGTATCAAGTGCTAGAATCCCTTTTGAAATAGTGTTTAAATTAAAATATAAATTTCATGCATCCAATTAAATAATTTGTATCTTCATGATTACTTAAAAACTACATTTTATTTTATTTTTTGAGACAGAGTCTTTGTCACTGTTTATAGAGTGCTGTGGTGTCACAGCAAACTCAAACTCTTGGGCTCAAGTGATTCTCTTGCCTCAGCCTCCTAAGTAGCTGTGACTACCATCGCCTGCCACAGCACCCGCGCTATTTTTTTTCTTTTTTTTTTTTTTTGGCTGTAGCTGTCCTTGCTGGGCAGGCCTGGGTTGGGTTTGAACCCGCCAGCTCCAGTGTATGTGGCCGGCACCCTAGGCTACTAAGGTACAGGCAAATAAATCCTACAGAATGTGGCGGTTGTGGGTGTGTGCTCTCATGATTTGTGTTGACAGTGTTCTGTGAAATGTGCTTCAATTGATTAGTTTGTACAAAAGGTATGAAAAAAAGTAATGCTTTTACTCACCCACCTGTAAGACTTTAAAATTTATAGACAGTAGTCAAATTGTATTCAGATTTTCCTGTGAAGGGCTAAAGAAATTGCCTTTCTTATGGGACAAAAAGACATTGGCAGAGAACTGATTTGTCATGTGTTGAATGTCACAGAATTTGCTTTGAATAAACAAGATTTTCAGTGCCCTGTGAACTTTTTAAAATCACAGTGAGCAACCAATATCCAAAGAACTTTACAAAGTAAATATTAGTTTAGAACAAATTATTATTTTACTGATTCTTGTTTCCGAATTAAATATTTGAATCAAAAATGTAGAAAGAGATTGGTCCAAAGATAGTTAAGTGTTCTCAATTGATTATTCACTGCCAGTTGCAGACTGAATTCTTTGTTCTGCTCTGCCCTCCTTCTCACACTACTATACTTGACTAGTTTAAAACACACACACACACACAGGGCAGGGTTTGAAATACAGCAGAGCCGTGGACCAGCAGCAGCCCCACAGCCCCACAGAGGAGCCCCGTGTTGCCGGGCTCAGTTAGGTGACTGTGAGAAATCACTGGGAACTTTGAGGAAGGTTCCATGCCTTTGATCAACATTTAAATGTGATACTGGGAGACGTGGGAGGGAGTGTGGCTACTGTAGGAGCTGATGGTGAAACAAGAAGAGGCACCAATGTCTCCACAGAACAGGGTGGCCCAGCGCTCTTTGTCTGGAATGGCATTGTCCTGGCTGTCCTTCCACAGAGTCAGCTGAAGCAAAGAAATTATCCTGAAGGAGACTTTGTACAGTTGCCTCTTTGTTTTTTATTATTAATTGTTTATTTCAGGTTAATGTGAGGGTAAAAAAAGCCAAGTCACAATATTTGAATTTGTTAGGTAGAGTCCCTCTTGTAGCTATACCCTGCATCCAAAAGGTGTGCCATACGCCCCTACATTGTGCCCATTCAGTGGTAGTGCCCCTGTCCCCTCCCCTCCCCTTCATTCTTCTCCCCCCAACTTGAATTGAAATGAGCTTTTCTCTTATGTGGGCCTGAAGTACATCTATTGGTTTCATATTAGTGTTGATACCGTACATTGGATTCTTGCTTCTCTAGTCTTGTGATACTTTACTGAGAAGAATGTGTTTCCGCTCTATCCAGGTTAATTCAAAAGATGTAAAGTTTCCATCTTTTTTATGGCTAAATAGTATTCCATAGCATATATATACCACAGCTTGTTAATCCATTCCTGGGTCAGTGGGCATTGAGGTTGTTTCCACATCTTGGTAATTGTAAATTGAGCTTCAAGAAGCAATGTAGTACAAATGTCCCTATGATAAAATGATTTATTTCCTTCTGGGTAGATGACTATTAGTGGGATTGTGGTGTCAAGTGGGAGGTCTAATTTGAGTTCTTTGAGGAATCTCCATACTTCCTTCTGAAGAGGCTATATTAAAGTGTTCCCCTCTCTACACATTCCCTCCAGCATCTGCAGCTTTGGGATTTTGTGGTGTGGGCTGATCTTCCTGGGGCTAGTTGATATCTCAGGGTGGTTTTGATTTGCATTTCTCTGAGGATTAGCAACAACAACAAAAATTACAAATAGGACTTAATTAAACTGAAAAGTTTCTGCATAACTCAGGACACAACAATTAAGGCAAATAGACTTCCTTCAGAATGGGAAAAGATATTTGCATATTATGAATCTGACTAAGGGTTGATAACTAGAATTTATAGATAACTGAAATCAATCAATACAAAAAGCAGACAATCCCATCTATCACTGGGTAAGAGACATGAACAGAACCTTCTCTGAAGAAGACAGATGAGTGAGTAACAAACACATGAAAAAATGCTTCTTGTCCCTAATTGTCAGAGAAATGCAGACAGTTGTCCCCTTGAATGTGTAAGACGTACATTTTGATACTAAGAAATGGCCTACGGGCTCTTCCACTCCTGAGATGAGGTAATTTGTAGATAACGCACAACTTCTTAAGCTAAATGTCATTTTCATTTTCATCCAGCACTTCCAATGAATGTGATCACCAACATGCAGAAATGCTTTTTTCAGAAGTTGATTTGTTCTATTGTTATGACAGTTTCTGATTTTTTCCTTTAAATTAAATATGTTTTTGAAAAACAATGTAGGAAGACATCTTTTAAAATGTATGTTATAGGAGTGCAATATAAGATTAGGAGCAAGATATTTTACCACAGTATTTTCTTAAACCCTGGAAAAAGCCAGTAAGAATTCATTAGGGGTGAGGAAATTTCCTGAGAGTGTTGGAAATAGGAGGCATTGTGGCACAGCTGTTTGCAGAAGTCTGGAGGATTTCCCTGGACAGTCAGCACTGAGTCATCGGCTGATTCAGGGTGTGGGGGCAACATAGACCATACACAAGTTGAAGGTCAGACTTATTAAGCCCTCAGCAGATTTTAGACTGTAATTTCAATTTTGACACCATGTTAGTATAAGTCTATGTTGTAAAGATCAAGGACATGGAGGTTTGAAAGCTTCACTCTGGAGTCATTATTTAAAGATCACTTGAGATCTTAGCCCAATCACAGACTCAGCCGTAAGTGCAAACCTGGGCACACGCACAGTCCATCTGTGGAAGACGCTGGGTGAATGCTGAGCAGCCAAGGGACTAAATGAGGTCCTGGGTCTGCCATCTTAACTTTTTTGACTTCAATGACCAATATGATTTAAACATACATTATTCATTTGTGTCAGTGTGCTGGGTGGGATATCTTTCAGGTATGATGTCTGTTACATGAGTTGAGTGGCTGTGTTTAATCCCGCCATCTTCATTAGTAGATGTTACGTTAAGTTTTTAGTTGGTTAATTTTGAATTCTCAGGAGTTAAGATTGTCTCTGAAATGTTCAGTGAATTAAAAGGGGAGGCAAGAGATTCTGCCTGCACAGCTCGCCTGGCATCAGTCTCTTGTCTGTCTTTGCTGTCCCTGGCTGAGGCAGTCCTCCAGCTGGAGGAGCCTTGCTGCTTTCTTTCTGACCAGTGAGTGGCAGATGTGTGATGTGGACCTCTTGCTTCTTAATCTTGAGAACTTGATAGCCCTGTCTCTAGTCATCTCTGAAGTGGGGCAGTTTCTTAACACCACACTCCAGGCATGGCACTTGGAACAGACGCTTGGGAGAATCCTGCGGCTGGAACTGGAGGGTTTGTGTGTAGGGACACAGAAGCAGCTCTTGGTGGGGTGGGAACGACCCAGGTTTCTCGAGGCTCCTGTGCAGTGTTCTTTATCACGTTGGTTGCTTAGGTAGGGTTGTGAAACCATCTGAAATGATAACCTTACTTAGGGTCCAGCTCACAAAACTACATTATTCTTACCTTATTTAGAGTACTAAAGATAATAAAGATTGAATATCTCTAATCCAAAAATCCAAAATTCAAAGTGCCCCCAAATCTGAAACTTTAGGATAAGCCGAAAATTCCATATCTGACTTCATGTCATGGGTTGCAGTCAAAACTCTGTGTCATGCACAATAGTATTAAAAATATTATCAGATATCTTTAAAAATATTTGTTTTCAGGCTTATGTATAAAGTGTATTTGAAACAAAAATTTCATGTTTAGACTTGGTTCTCGGTCCCAAGATTGTGTATATGCAAATATTCCAAAATTGAAAAAAATCTAAAATTGGAAACACTTCTGGCTCCAGGCATTTTGGCTAAAGGGTACTCTACCTATATAATTTATCTAATTTTTCATTACAGGAATCTCTTCATTGCCTATGAGGAGTTTAGGAAATAATTTAGCAAAAATAAAGCTGAGGTTAGGGAAGTAGAAATAGAGTATTCTGTTGCAGGTACAAGTATGTCTAATCTGGTAAGTACAGCAGGTAGGATTTCCAGCTGGCAGTATTATTAAAAGTTCTGTCTGCTTCTAAGTCTGCTGTTGCAGGTGCTGCTTTTCATGTACTTATAAGCCTTTCTTTAATTTTGATTACCAAGGTTTTACTCTACTTAATTTTAAGATATGAGAAGAGGCAATGCAATCTGAAGAGTATTTTTACTTGATTTGCAGACATCTGAAAAAATATTACTAGAAATTACAGAAGTTAGATTTTTAAAGTGGATATTAGAAATGGGCATTGTTGTGTTAAGCACTCTATTTTCCTTGTATTCTAAAGAGTGTCTTATATATACATTGTGAGTATGTAACTTTGTCACTACGGTTGCTAGAAATGATAAGACTGCACATTATTATCTGTAAAATGTGACACAAAATTTATCTGCTTCAAAAGTTGGCTTTTATTAGGAGGAAGTGCCTTTTAACTCACATTTTCATGTGGAATTTGTATTTGTTCATCCTGACAAAAGTAATCACTGAAGAGGAAGTTTCAGAATTAGGCAGCTTCTGGCAATATTACCCAGAGTGTTTTGGATTTTTTTTTTTTTTTTTTTTGAGACAGAGCCTCAAGCTATCCCCCCTGGGTAGAGTGCCATGGCATCACGCTCACAGCAATTTCCAACTCCTGGGCTCAATCGAGTCTCTTGCCTCAGCCTCCCAAGTAGCTGGGATTACAGGCGCCCACCACAGCGCCAGCCATTTTTTGGTTGCAGCCATCATTGTTGTTTGGCAGGGGATTCGAATCTGCCACTTTAGGTGTATGTGGCTGGCGCCTTAGCTGATTGAGCCACAGGTGCCGAGCCAGTGTTTTGGATTTTTGCTGAACTCGTGTTGTGTGACTATGTTGGGGGCGGTGAGCGGGGCGAGCAGGTGCTATAATGGCTGGCTTTAGATTGCTTCAGAGAATAAGACTACTGATTTGATCATAAGGTGAGTCAGTTATCTTTGTTCATTTATAACCTTGGATGGCACCTGTACTCTTAAGTTTTCTCTCAAATGCTGTCAATAAAGCTGTCATTTATGATAGGAAAAAGAAAAAAGAACATTACAAGTCTTTTCGATAGGCTAGTAGTATCACCTTGGAGTAGAACAACAATCCTAGCAGGTCTGACACTTAAGTTCATAAACTCATCCTTGATAAAGTGCCATACCTCACTGCTGAATATCACTACAGTCACCTTCAAAACACTCCCCTTGGGAAGCTGTGCACTGGTGCCAGGGCCTAGTCTACCCTTCACTTTGGGGGCTCTCTTTCTGCAATGGCCATCAGAGCTGTTGTTATATTACCCTTAATGTCTTTAATGTCATCAAAATATCTTTTTTTCAATATTCCTTTTAACTTGGGTAAAGAAAAAGGTCATTGGAGGCCGGATCAGGTGAGTAGGTGGGATGTTTCTTCCAATACAGTTATTTACTTACTGACTAAAATCTCCCTTATGGACAGTGCTGTGTGATCTGGTGCATTGTGATATAAGAGCCATGAGTTGTTGGCGAAAGTTCAGGTCACTTTTGCCTAACTTTTTCACACAGTCTTTTCAGCACTTAGAAATAGGAAACTTGGTTAACTGTTCAGTTTGTACAAATTAATAATGAAAAATCCCTCTAGTATTAAAAAAGGTTAGCAATATTGTTTAGACTCTTGATTTGGACTGACAGTTCTTTTTTGGCTGTAGAGAATCGGCTGACTTCCCTGTGCACTTTGACACCTTGTTTCAGGGTGCTATTGGTGCACCCATGTCGCATCAATAGTGATAACGTGACCCAGACATCATCTTGCCTCTCCAAAGATTTTGGCACATTTTGACTCTGCTTTGCTTTTGTTCATTGGTGAACTACTTCAGGACCATTTTGCATACATCTTTCTCATGCTAAGATTTTCCGTTAAGATTCTCCTGTTTCAAAAAAAAAGAAAAAGAAAAAAAGGTGGTACCTATGGCTCAAAGAAGTGAGGCGCCAGCCCCATATGCCAGAGGTGGCGAGTTCAAACCCAGCCCCGGCCAAAATCCGCAAAAAAAAAAAAAAAAAGAAAAAATAAAAAAAGATTGTCCTGTTTATCTGTTGATGTTACTAGGTCTGTTCTGCTGCTTACGGCAGCTGATGATTTTGATGCACAATTCAATAAATTTTTTGTCAGTTCCTCTTGTTACTATGTGCCCTGAGCTCTCCTTATCAGAGACGCTTTCTCTCCTTTCAGAAAAATATTTACTCTGTTTGTCCTCATAAACTTGGACTATCATGTCCCTTATTTCACTTCCACTCCTGCCAAATTTAATAAGAAATTTAATGTTTGTTCATTGGTCTTAAACATAAACTTCAGCATTCTGATGACAGCACACAAAAACAAACAACGATAATGAGAGCCACTCAGTGAGACACTACCACATGTCGACACTGACACTGACACACCACGGTGATGAAACTTCACTGAGCTCTTTGTACAGTGCTGCCAGTGTAAGTGCCCAGTGGCAGTTCTTGAACTTGTCAGACCTTCATATGTCAAGCAGCAGTACAAAAATAATAGGTCTCCTTACACAAAATAACTGTACAGGCACCTCAAGAAACCTAGAGGGCCATATGGAGTTTTGAGCTAAAGGTATGATTTCTTAAGCATCTCTGAAGGAGTCCCTATCATATGCAGGATACACCTTTTAATAGGTACACTTATTCTTGAATTTATTTAACTTCCCCACACATTAAGTAGGGAGGAAAATTGACAAGACACATTGTATACTTTAAAAAGTGGATTTAGTGGAGGAAAAACTGCCTACCTGGAGTCTTCTGCCAGAAAGGCTGAGAATAGCAGGGATAGGGGGAAGCACAGTGGTTAGGGAGGTGACGGTGGAGGATGGGTTGGCCAGAGAGGTGGATCAGAGGTGCAGATCATGATTCAGGGCCTCCTAGGGTTGAGAGGGCCTGAGGCTGTGCTAACTTGGCTGCCACAGTCTTCAGGAGTGCTCAGTGAAAGTGCACCCACCTGCCTTTCCTGTTCGGGGGTGGGGGGAAGGGGAGATACTGGGGCTTTACTGCAGAGATATAAGGTAGAGTTGAGAGATTTCATTTTATTGAGATATAATCTGTGTATTAGAAGTGTAAAATTTTTAGCATATTCACAGGGTTGTTACATTGACCATTGCTGTGAAGTTCTTGTCCCTTCTGAAAGAAACCCTGTACCCAGTAGCAGTTGTTTCTACCTCCATTCCCACCCCAGGCAATGGGCAGTCTACTTCCATTGCTAAAAATTGGCCTGCTCTGGACATTTCACATAAAAGGAATTGATCTGTGGGATTTTGTGACTGGTCTTTTTTTTTTTTTAACTTTGGTTCACCCATGTAGTAGTATGTGTCAGTACTTTTGCCATTTTTATTGCTAATTAATATTTTTCTGTTCGAAGATTCCACATTTTATATTATTTGGTTGATCGATGTTGGGGTTATTTCTACTTTGGGGGCTATTATGAATAACGCTGCTATGAGTACCCTGCTTGAGTCTGTTGCTAATAATTTGCACATGGTACCTGGAGGTGTGGCCAGTGATGTGGTGCTGGGCCCTCTGGGGTAAAGTTTCTTTCCCCATCTTTGTGGCTGCTCCTCTGACCTCTGCTTGAAGAACTGCTACTGGTGGGAGAGTGTGTGGCGGCTTAGTGGGAGTCATGTTCCAGAGCTGAATCACGTGGTCTGAGTGCACAGGATGGACAAGGGAGATGAGAGAAAGACGACAGTAGACAGTAGGCAGAGTGAATTGGTTATTTGATTAGTTCCTCAAATAGGGTGGTGGTGCTGGTGGTAGTAATGGAGAGTTAGGGCTAAAGGGGACAGACAACATCAAAGGAAGAGTGTTTAATAATGGTGATATAAAAGTGCTTAATAATTTATATTTTTTGGACTTAGACACAGTTCCACCTAATTCTGAACTTATCTATTCCTGTCATCCTGTTACTCCAGATAAATGTATGTTTACTGACTGTATGAGGGAGAAAACCCTAGTATAATTAACTGAGGTATTTAGTCTAATAAAAAGAAATGCCAGACTATATTTTGGAGCCTCTGATCTACTAGGAATATTTTATCGTTCAAGCTTGAGTCAGAACTAAACTTTTCAAGGTTCCTTTTTTAAACATAGGATTCTATGATGTATTTTGAAACCGAAATGGCTTTTGGAGAGGTCCACAGACCCCACCATCACTGCCCAGAGTCCCCAGCTGGGCCCACAGTGCAGGGGCGACTGCACCTGTCCCAGTGGGCTGCTGTGCAGCTGGGCAAGGCTGGGCTCTCTGGATAGTGCCCAGCTAGGGACCCACAGAGGTGTATTTTGTCTAAAAGAATTTTCCTTGACTAGACATCCCTTAGCAGTTTCTCCTCTTTCTATTAAATTATTTGACAAATATGATGAGATTGCCCTTAAGATGTTCTTTTTTCTGCATACTTTTTACTTCCTTACAAAAGCATCATTAAAATATTTTATATTGATAAAAGAAAAATTCTTCATCCTGCCTTGTCACCATCACTGTGAGCACTGTGGGGCCCTCTGCCTGCCTTGTCACCATCACTGTGAGCACTGGTGTAGACTCTTCTCTAGACTCCTTTTTTATGGAAAAAAACAGAACAAAACAAAACACATACCTAGTTTTACCCAAATGGGAATCACAGCATCACCCTTCTTCTTGTTAACTGTTACTTCCCACATAAACAGAGTATGGGCATTTTCCTATCTTACATGGTTGGTTTTCACAGCATTTAAAATTAGTCTTCCATTGTATGGATGAAATGCCTTCCAAATTTTCACTGTTTTATGCTGTGATATGTTTTTGTGCATCCTACTAAAATATTTTAAGTTGTATTATACATTTATGCTAGTCTGATTCTCTGTTAATTTGACTGGTAAGAGTATACCTAGATGCTCGGAATGCTATTGGACTTGGTAGCTGGTAGGTGTGTTCTGCCTAGAGGGCAGGGTCAGTTTTCCATTGTGGAGGAGGGCACCGTCAAACATCCTGTATCTCTCAGGAGATAGGGAATAAAACTTTTACTCTTTAGAAACTTGTGTATTGCTGAGCTGGGTGGCTCATGCCTGTAATCCTAGTACTCTGGGAGACTGAGGTAGGAGGATCCCTTGAGCTTAAGAGTTCGAGGCCAGCCTGAGCAAGAGTGAGACCCATTTTGACTAAAAATGGAAAAGTAGCCAGGCATAGTGGCACATGCCTGTAGTCCCAGCTGCTTGGGAGGCTGAAGCAAGGAGATTGTTTGAGCCTAAGAGTTTGAGGTTGCTATGAGCTATGACGTCACAGTATTCTACCCAGGGTGACACAGAGAGACTGTTCCCCTCCCCCCCAAAAGCTTGCATACATGTAAATGTAGAAATAAAGAATTACATTTTAATTAATTCATGGAACCATTGTCCATAATTGTATTTAAAATATCATATCATTGTAGTCTAGTGTCATAGAGGAAGAGTTCTGTCCAGGCACAGATCAGGCATACCGGTTATGCCATTCATTTGTTTTCCTGTCTTTCTGCCAAGGTCAGAGATCCCAGAGGAAGATTTTCTCTGAAGTAAAACATGATTTAAGAACCAGTTCTTGCTTATTTTTAAAAATTGTCATTATTATAGTTACATATTTTAAAATGGGCATATTTAAAATGTGTCACCTGTAGTCCTTTAACTTCATAAATCTCATATGGATAGAGAAACAAGATTGCAATGAAGTACATCAGCACTGACTGGTTTTTCAGAATGTTGTGATATGAACAATTACAGCTTTTTTCTTGGTTTTCTGTGTTTTCAGGTTTCTAGAGTGAAAATGTATTACACATTACAACACATGGGAATGTGGGAATAAAAATATGGGGCAAATATTTTTAGAAGTTTGGGGTGAGGGAGGATGGGGTAGAGAGAACCCACAAAGATAAGAGTGAATAGTTTCCTTTTCCACTGTTCCAGCTGAGGCCTGCCAACTCTAGGGAAATCTCTGACCCCACCCTGTACTTTTCATAGTCCTTCGAGCCTAGTTAGGGACTGGCATAGTTAGTACAGCTAAGTAAGTATGCAGCAGATTCTATTATTAGGTTTATCTTTATTGATTTCTCATTTGACAGAGTGTTCTCCACCCAAAAAGTATGATCTATTTTGGCAGTTGGAAGAGGATTTTATGGAGCACTTGTTATCTTAAAAAAGTAATGCTGGAACCTGCTGCCCTCTCCCCTCTTTTTAGCTGTTCAGGTTGGTCCTAGTGAGCATGCCTAATCTAGACATTACTCAGCCAGCATGACCTGAGGGCTGGTTTTGTAAATGTTACCAAATCTATCACTTAACCACAGATGTTCTTCCATTATTGTGTCCCATAGTCAGAGTTCAATAGTGACAATTAGTTCTGGGAGACTTGGGTAAACCCATATTCTTCAGGTCTTTTTGTGTGGTGATCTCTCTCTCTCTTTTTTTTTTTTTTTGGAGACAGAGCCTCAAGCTGTCCCCCTGGGTAGAGTGCTGTGACATAACAGCTCACAACAACCTCCAATTCCTGGACTCAAGCGAGTCTCCTGCCTCCACCTCCTAAGTAGTTGGGACCACAGGTGCCCGCCACAATGCCCGGCTAATTTTTGGTTGCAGCCATCATTGTTGTTTTGGCAGGCCGGGCTGGATTAGAACCCGCCACCTTAGATGTATGTGGCTGGCGCCTTAGCCACTTGAGCCACAGGCACCGAGCCTGTGGTGATCTCAATGTATTTTTTTCTCAAAAATTTGAACAGTCACATAATGGAAAGTAAATAGAATTACATGGTTTTTAAAAAGTACCCTTTTTTCATTATGAAAATCACAGATGCTCATTGTAGGATAGTTTTAAAATATAATATGTACAGGAAGAATATACTTTATTCATTTTTCTGTTATCCATAGCTTAACAGTTGTTAACATTTTGCTTCTATTATACCTAAGGTGTATTTTTTGTTTGTTTTTTGAAACATGGTCTCACTTTGTACCCAGGTTGGAGTGCCGTGGTGTGATCATAGCTCATTGCAGCCCCAAATTCCTGGGCTCAAGCGACCCTCAGCTCCTTAAGTAGCAAGGACTCCAGGTATGTGCCACAATACCTGGATGGATGTTTTTTAATTTTTATTTTTTGTAGAAACAGAGTCTCGCTGTGTTGCTCAGGCTGGTCTCGAACTTCTGTGCTTGAGCGATTCTCTTGCCCTGGCTCCCAGAGCGCTGGGTCTGAATGTGTACATTTCACTAACATCATGTTGTGAGAATTTCCTCATATTTCTGGTTTACTTTTTCTATTTTGCAAAAGTAACTTCCCGATGCTAGTAAGTGGTATTATTTATGACAGGCATGGAGGAAATAGTTTTTATTTTACAGCAGCTGCCTTAAGTAGACTCCCAGGAAACCATTGAGATGTGTGAATAATCCTGTTGTTCATTATTCTTCTTCTCATCCTCAGAGCTGATGGGGTCCTTGGTTTGGTCATGGGATTAGTCCTTTAACTTGAGAACTGAGAAAAATAAGCTAGAAAAGTGGCCCTTTGCCTGGTGGTGCTAAATCATTTAACAGCCTTAAGAAATCACTGCCGGAAGCTGCCACTGCTTCTATTTCACAGGTTGAGAAGCTCTGGGGTATTGAAATCAACGCAGTTTTAGAAGATCCAGGTTGTGGTTCTCTTTGCATGCTCAAGTACAGAGGGAAAAATCAAGCCCTTAGGTTAGTAGTTTATTATGGAATTGACAGAATCCATTCATTACTTGTCTGTCTTCCCCACGTGAACAGTCCCCATTGTCTTGGTTTCCATCACGCATCTTTGAGGGCCATTGCTCAGATGATGCTACTGGCAATATAGGCTTTTCTGTTTAAGGAGGTGAAAGGAATAGTCTTTTTGCTTTGTAGTTAAACATGGTGTTCAGTATTTAAGGAACCATAATTTTCAGTAGAGATAAGTAACATTTGAAGTTCTGAATTAAAAAAAATTAGATATTCTATATTAGTATCTTTAAGTTGGATTTGAAAAAGCAATAGCTTCTTGGGGGTATTTTCCAATGTCTTTGAGAAAAAAGATAATGTGTGATACTCTGAGCGATTATTCAGAAAAATGAAACGGAGTTGTTGACAGTTTTCCTTTCACGCTGGGAAGAACTGGGGATGGTCGTGAACAACACTGGCTCTGTGACCCTGAGGTGAAGGTGAAGGCTGTGAACGTGGTATTGACTGTGGCTCCCTGTCCTTGCTGCCTTGGGAAGTTCTCTCTGGAGCACAGAGGTGCTCTTTGCAGGCCTGCTTCCTCCTGTGTGAGTGGGATGCAGGGGGAGAAGTGATTTCCCACCAGCACATAATGCTGGTCTTGGCAATGTAAATATATGCCTTCCACTGGTCAGTCTGATAGCAATGGAGCTAGAATGCTCTTGCAGAGAGAGATATTTTGGAGTTCCATTTATTTATAGTGACTGGTGGAAAATTAATATACCTGTTAAATCTATTTTTAAAAATGAAGGAAAGTCTCTCATCTAACAGTGTTTGCTGAATATAAATCTCATAGCATATTTTGATTTTGCTAAATTTTTGCATATTTTAATTATTGCTCTAGGAAGTGAATTTCAAGGTCTTACTAATTACTGTCTATGTTTGAAACTTGAGGATCTCATTTTAAGAGTTCTCTTCATGTCTAGAAAACTCCTTTTGGCTTCTTGGATGAAAGACATAAGAAAATGAATGACAATAGAAAATTCTAGATCAGATCTGTGGGATTTAAAGTGGGCTCACTGAACAGTAAATGAAGGTCTAGAGCTGATGAGATTCTTGGGAATGGCAGCACTGTGTTATTTGTCTGGTATTGATCATTTACTTTGAGTCTAGGGCATGAGTCTGATTGCAGGACAGACTGAATGGGAATTTCTGGTTAATGGACCTGGGTTTGATGATGTCAAGCTGCTAACCTCTCTCTAGTCCAGTGGCTCTCAACCTTCCTAATGCCTTGACCCTTTAATACAGTTCCTCAGGTTGTGACCCCCAACCATAAAATTATTTTAAGTAACTGCAATTTTTGCTACAGTTATGAATTGTAATGTAAATATCTGATATTAGGCAACCCCTGTGAAAGGGTTGTTTGGGTCGGGAACCACAGGTTGAGAACTGCTGCTGTAGTCTGTTTGCTGACCAACCCAGCAGGAGGTACCTGGCCTCCAAGTACAGTTTTCTTGTCCTTCTAGGCTGTTTCTCTTCTCTCAAGATTACCAGGTGAATTTCTTCACAAAACTTCCTTAAAGAGCATGTATACAGAGAGAGGGAAATGAATGATAGAACTAGAACACATCTTCATTTGAATTAATTTGTTCTTTGTTCAGACCCTGTCAGGTAAATTGTAGAACTATGAAGTATAAAAGTAGAACAAAGTATAAAAGTAGGATGGCAATCTTTACAAAGTATAAAAGTAGGATGGCAATCTTTGTTTACTAGAAAGTGAGTTGAGACTGTTCTTACATTTTTATGTAAAGCCCACTTCTGTGTGGTAACAGTTCTCACAGGGTGGCCTGGGGGCTCTTGGGCATTGCTGAAACATTTAGTGGGGTTCATGACATCATAACTATTAATAGTCCCCAAATGTTACTTGCCTCATTTATTCTCGTGCTTCTCTGAATTCACTGGTAACATTAACCGAAAAATATTTTTTATGTTTTTTGTGCTCATCATGTAAGCAATAATGTTAAAATAAAATTGGAGTATGTGCCTCTTGTATCAAAATTGAAATTGAAAGTGATTTTTCTGGAAAGATTTTAAAACCTGTGAATGGAGTGCTTAATTTAGAATTTGCATAATTTCAGTATTAAAGAGAATCTTAAAACAGAATGGAACCTAAATACATATTCATTAAATAAACGGATGCAGCCCTCTTTTTCTTAATAAATTATATTAGTATAAATTAATGTTATCATTGTTCACAGGCAATATTTAAAATGCAGGCAAACGCCATGCTTCCAGACACTTAAATTCATATCTATTTGTATGTAAACAATGTAGATACCAATTATTATTCTCATTTAACAAACTTCTTTAATGCTCTTTTGTATATGACGGGTTTTTCTTTTCTGTGAAAAACAATACAGCAGCACTTCCATAGCTGACCACTTCCCTACATTGACCACCTGCTTAAATTGACCTAATTTTCATAGGCTGGACATGCAAAACATGTATGTATCTGCATGGTGGCCTAGGTACTCATGTTGATGCTTCTGTATGTTGACCTGTTTGTTACAGTCCCTAGCGTGAGAGGTTCTACAACTTACAGAGGCTTTACTGCATTTTTCTAGAAAATTTTGTGTTTTTCTGTTTCTAAAATGTTATTCTGAATTAGTGATGTGATTGTTTGCATATTTAATGTGAAAAGTCTGTTGTAATTGGCTAACCGAAACAGTAAAAAGGTTTTCCCTCACACAATGCGTCTTTGCACCTGCTAATCTGTTTCTTTTGTAAGTGTTGTCATTTCCTGTGAATTTTCTGTTTCAGTCCTTTCTAAGTTCAAAATAACACCTGGTATTTGCTTTGTGTTCACTCACGTTAAATGAAATATAAAATTGCCTGTGAAAATTTCATCAAATGTAATATATTTCGAGAAATAACTGTTTTAGAGAAACATGATTTTCAGTGTATCATACGGTATTCTTAAGCTTTTTTTCCTCATTAAGGGGTGAGAATCAGCTAGTTTTCTGAAAAAATTATTCCAACCGATATCTAAAATCACTCACATCAAAAATATTTGAAATACAAATTAGATGAGATGTCAGTGGTGTTTAAAATGGTTTTTAATGAGTATTTTATAACATGAATTTAATTAAAACTATTATATAAATAGACATGAACGAATTCTGCATTAGCTGATTAAAGAAATAATTCCATTATCTTCCTGGCTGATCAGAAATGGAGGTTAAGGCTGGAACATATTTTGAAGACAAATTCACCTTTTGTATCACTCATCAGATTTCAAAGACTAGAAGAGAAGTCACAGCTGGGAAACCAAATTTAGACATTGGGGCTTATGTCAGATGAGGGTTTCACAGAACATGGAGATCTTTTGACTCTGGTGTTTTGTCATAAGGGTCCAGTGTGGACTCATAATTCTGTTCAACTCATGCCTTTATTTCTAGAATCCTGGGATTCTGGTACATGGTCTGCCACATCAACGCTAGGGTTGATTTTTGTTTAGGTTGTTTTGTTTGATGTTACTTTACAAGGTAGCTTTCAGCTAAGTCCTTCTTTTGGAATATTGCTAGTGTTAATTTTTTTTTTTTTACTACAGGTAGAAGGCTTCAACCTGTTTATGCTTATTTTACAATAGTTACTTAAAAATAATAGACTCTTAGGACCCTTTGTCCCAAAGATATCATTCTGCCAATCTCCTCATCAGTAACTTACCAAGTTGCCTTCTATCATGAAGTAATTTTGCTACTATGTTTAATCATGGCACTTTTCATTCACATCACCACAGAAGATACAACGTTAGTAATTCATAATTTGGTTTCTGCTTGGGGTTTTTTTGCCTCTAATTTTGAACCATCTAGCCTAAATATAATGGATTTCCTTAACCTTTCTTAACCTATTAATATTTTAAAACATGCTTTAAAAATGACTACATCTGGCTGGGTGTGGTAGCTCATGCCTGCAATCCTAGCACTCTGGGAGGCCAAGGCAGGGGAATCATCTGAGCTCAGGAGTTAAATAAAAGCCTGAGCAAGAGCGAAACCCCCGTCTCTAATAAATAGAAAAATAACTGCCTGGCATGGTGGCAGGTGTCTGTAGTCTCAGCTACTTTGTATGCTGAGGCAAGAGGATTGATTGCTCAAGCCCAGGAGTTTAAGGGTGCTGTGGGCTGTGACAACAGTGCAGTGTACCCAGGGTGACAAAGTGAGACTGTCTCAAAACAAAAAATGATTACACCTGTCTCTGGGAGGCCAAGGCAGGAGAATCCACTGAGGCCAGGAGTTCAAGAGTAGGCTGAGCAAGAGCAAGACCCTGTTTCTACTAAAAATAGAAAAATTAGCTGGGGCGATGTGTGTGGCTCAGTGGGTAGGGCCACCGGCCCCATATACTGAAGGTGGTGGGTTTGAACCTGGCCCCGGCCAGCTAAAACAGCAATGACAATTGCAACAACAACAGAACAAGCCAGGCGTTGTGGCCAGTGCCTGTGGTACCAGCTACTTGGGAGGCTGAGGCAAGAGAATTGCTTAAGCCTAAGAATTTGACGTTGCTGTGAGCTGTGATACCATGGCACTCTACTGAGGGTGACACAGTGAGACTCTACTCCCCTCTCCTCCACTGAAAGAAAAGGAAATTATTACATCTGGATCTTGGTAAGGGTCCAAAAACTCACAGTCATTGCTTTTCTTTGTGTGTGTGGGGCGGGGAACTGAGACTACATAGGAGGGAGGTGTATTCTCAAGGGGTATCTTTGACCTTTTCAACTTTGTGCCATGTGTTTGTTTAATCTTTAAAACTCCCTACGTACAGATTTGGCATCATTTGTTCCACTTGTGCTCTATTGTCAGATTCTCAGGTGTTAAATCAGCTTGCTGAGGGGACAGTGTCTTTTTTACCATCCCTGTCTGAGTCTTCTTGGGCGAATTCCTTTTCTATACCGTTTGTTGCCACAGCTGAAAGTGGGAGATACCCTCTGCTTCATATCGTGGGGCTAGATGAGAACCCCGTACAGCTGCCTCAAACAGCGTGTTTGCCCAGAACATTGCAAGAGCAGCTCTGGAGAGCTTCCTCCAGGCCTTCCTCGAGAGCAATCACTTGGCTGATGCTTGCAACACATTTTCCCCTATCAAATGGTGTTATGCGTGACTGTTAGGGACCCTGGTTGACGCACTAATGTGAATTTAATTTATAATATCTAAAAATAGAATAATAAAATACACTTTGGATTTTATTAAAGGGGCATCTAGAAATCATGCGTTCAGGAATCCGTGTCACCCATATTACAGATAAACCAGGACACAAGAGCTTATGTAGGAACACCAGCCCTGATGAGCAGGGACCTGGCTGAGTGCTGTGGGTGCCAGGCAGGGCAGCTCTGAGGGCTGGGGAGGACACATCTGCAGACATCTTCCTCCTGCTCCTGGGACTTGGGATTACACTCAAGGAGCTTTAGAGGTGATGCTGTCCACTCTTGGACCACAATTCTCTAGACTTTTCCTCACTGTCCTATTGAAACACATAAAATTCCACATTTCAGGCGGTGCCTATAGCTCAGTGGCTATGGGGCTGGTCACATATACCGAGGCTGTCACATTCAGACTTGGCCTGGGCCAGCTGAACAACAAGGACAACTGCAACAAAAAAATAGCCAGGCATCATGGTGGGCACCTGTAGTCCCAGCTATTTGGGAAGCTGAAGCAAGAGAATCAAGCCCAAGAGTTTGAGGTTGCTATGAGCTCTGACGCCATGGCACTCCACCAAGGGTGAAAAGTGAGACTCTTTCTCAAAAAAAAAAAAAAAAAAAAAATTCCACATTTTACTGAAAATACATACATTCAGTTATTTCTGTCCTTGGATAAAGTATGCACATGCAGCAAAAGTACCTTGGATATCTGTGAGAACAAAGGCCCCAGAGCTGTGGAGCGTCATTGAGGAGGGATGGGATTTATTATGATATGAGCACACCTATAATCTAGGTGTTCTAATAAGAATGTCTAATTAATCTTAACACAACAACTAAGAAAATGACATAAAGGTTATGTTAATCAGTTTGATGAAAATATTTCAAATTGTATATGAAAACACCACACTGTACCCCATGATTGCATTAATGTACACAGCTATCTTTTAATAAAAAAAAAAAGAAGGTCTAATTATGCCTGCAAACTTATTTAAACACCACTCAAAAACAATGAACAAAGCAAACAACCCTTTGGTGGGTGAACTTGTGTGTGTGTCCTGTTAACATTTGCAGAACTGAGCTGCTAATTTATGTGAGGATGTGGATCTGAGATCAAGAGACTGAGTATAGTGACATGATTTTTCCCTTTTAGTAGGTTTTACTTATAAATCTTGTATATGTGGATTTTTCTTCCCAGAAAATAGCACATTTCTATTGGTTTTGAGTTCAGACGTGACTAGGCTTTACCGAATTTGAAATTAGGTGAAGGCTTTTTAGAAAACAAGGCATCTGTGGATTCTTCAAGGCAGGGCTTGGCACCCTACCTTGTTCTCAAGAGCAGAGCGGACAGGTTTTTTTTGATGTGTGTGTGTTTCACTTGTTGCTTTGAACCATTTATCATTTTTTGTATGATTATCATTTTATCATTATCAGTATTTATTTAATCTGGAGTGTCGTTATTTTTAATTTAAAGACTCCACAGGGTTTCTGTGTGTCCCAACTAAATCTTCTATGCTTATAATTGGATGTAGAAAGCAGGAGTGTTTTTAAGGTTAAGGACTTTTACAGAAAACTGTAATTTTACTTCACTCATGAACTCATATCAGACAAGAAGGCAAATTCCAGACTATTTGTGTGTCAGCCAACCAGCTGGGCAGACACCTCCAGGTCCTGCTCACATCTCCAGAGGTTTTTCTGCATGGACAGTTAATTACCCTCTGTCCTCATTTGGGTGGCAAGCCACAGCAAAAGTGTTTCTAGTACAGCTGTATAGAACTCAGCTGTAAAATTAGATTTCATTGGCATAAAAAGACAGTGATTACCAACACTGTAAGAGCAACACATGCTTTTTCCAACATTTTCCTTGAATTCTCTCTCCCCTTAATGCACAGGGCTCAAGCTGTACTCTAGTAAGGGAAACAAGGTTTTTTAACATTGCTTTAATCTGTATTAAGTTGGCATGGTAGGCAATTGTTTGAAGCATAGTCTCTTGAGAAAAGTACCTTCATGGCTAATCTATAACATTGTCACTTTGTAAAAGTGTCTCATAGTCTCTTGAGAAAAGTACCTTCATGGCTAATCTATAACATTGCCACTTCTGTAAAAGAAGAAATGATTTGCTGAAGGGCAGAGCTAATTTTAGGCAAGCCCCAGGTTAGAACTCATTCTTCCCAGTACTCAGGGCTCCACTCTCCACTACGATACTTTTCCATACTGGTTCTTTGAGCTGTTTTTAGCAAAGGGCTATGAGAAAGTCTAATAATCCTCAATCTCTCTCTATATACTTTATTTTTGCACTATTTAATTTGATTTTAACAAAAGCACAAGGGGGTGTATTTGTACCAAGTACCTTTCCTTGTGGTTGCTGGGAGGGCGCTGAGACCACTGCCTGGTGGCCCGTGTGTGTTCTGATGTCCACACGCTAATCCCACACAGACAGAGCCAGTGCTGGGGCCCTGCTGTGGTGTTACTGGGAGGGAACGGGAAAGCCATATTCTCACAATAGCAGGAAAGTGGCAAAAACATTCAGGTGTGTGTTGATGGATAAGCACATTCTCTCAGAATTTCAGAGGTAAAGAAGATTGCATTGTTTCTTCTCTTGAGGCTCTTGGTGTTTCCATAGTTATTATCCGAGAGGTGTATTTGGTTTTGCTGAAAAGCCTAGAAATGACAACCATTTTTAGTCTCTAGGTCTGGATTGGGACAGGGAGAGGTTTTTCTGATGAGGAGAGTGAATGTTCGAGCTGCGTTGATGCATTTGCCTGGGAAGGGCCCAGCTGCCTGACTGCCTTTGCTCTTTCCCTTTTTCCTGAGTCGTGATGATACCACTCAGAAATTTCAGGAGTTGTTGGTTTCTATGACTGATGGCATTTATACATAAAGGCCACCTGTATGGGAGATATCTACGAGTGAAGGTTTCTTCTGTTCCTTTTTTCCTATGGTATATGATTCTGTATCAGAATTTTGCTTTTCTAGATTTTTCTTTTTTACTGCAGCCACAGCATAATAAATAAGTGTAAATCAGCTGTACAAATGTTTAATTGTCATAATATATTAAGTTTTATTAGGTTTAGTTTTTATATTGGAAGCCATTTAGAGCTAGTCTCGTTATCACTTATAAAACATTAGCTTTGTCTCAAAGGAGAATACAGAATACAGTAATTTCTTAGTAACCTCTCAAACTCCTCTGCTCCGAACACAACACAGCAAAGTTAAACCCTTGTTTTCTGTGATTCAGTAAATTTACTAGATGGTCATTTTAACAATCTCCCCCGAAAATGTTTTACCTCCTCCCCCCCAATGTTTCACTTCCTTATTATAAAAACAGCTAGAACATTTCTTTGGTATGTTTTTGGCAATTTCCTGAAAACTGACCCATCAAAGATTCTCACTATTAGAGTTCATTGGTATTTTTAGTACAGAAGAAAATTTTTAGAAAGTTTGAATTGAGCTGATTTCTCTAATATGCTCCAAACAGCCTTTCGTCAGGCTATAGAACAAAGCACGTAATGCAAAATGTTTACTTGCTGTTCAGGTTGTGTGAAGGTGATTGGTTTATTTGTATTTTGTTGGAAAAGATACTGGCTTCATGGAGCACATGGAACCACGATGCACTGTAATACATGTTCTGAAGCACCTGCCTTCTAGGAGGTTACTTACAGTTGCTCTATAAATCTCTGTATTTGATGGTTTTAGAAAGCACATTTTGAATTGGAGCATGGAAGTAAGAACTTGTACATTCTTTGTTTTCTTTCCTTACCTATTGAGTTTAAACACTTCCTTGGGAGAGTTGATGGTAGTAGGAACATCACCAAGGTTGAGGTGATCTTAGGAGCCTCAGCCTGGTTTGTGATTGAACTCGGGGAGTCATCTCCTCTCATCCAGCGTGGTCTGGCTCATTTTTGGTACTGAGAGTCATACTTTGTTCTATTTGGTGTTATTAACATTTGTTTCTCTTGTCATCTGAAACTAATTTATATACTGTATGCTAACTCACATCTTGAATTAATGTAAGGAAATTTGGGTCATTGGCCTACAGGGTGAGGACCAGGGCATTTTGTTACTAATTTGAAGGCTAGGTTCACAGACTTAAAAAAAAAACTCTCCCAGCAGTGATTATGGCTTTGGCTTTTTATGTTAGAAATTGTTCTTAGTATATAATTGCTTTCTCTGGTCTTTGGAGGTGTGCCTGTGGTTATCTCCTGCAAATCAGGTTTTTCATGAATTTGGCCGGTATTGTTAGTGTAGGCTGGGGCCAAAATACTATGGAAAACCTTTTTAGACTTGGAGTCACGGAAGCAAAATAAGAGGAAAAAAAATAATAAGCCAGTTGCTTAGAGAAATGTAAAAACTGAAGACCCTTCATAATATTCTTTTAAAATAAGCCTTTCTTTGAAAGCGTTTGAGGACATATTTGGTTGGAATTAAGTGTCTTACTAACAGTGAGGATCTGTTCACTTTGTTTTTGGAATGCCCAGCTCCACTCTGCCATTGAGCCTGGGCGTTACTGGTGATACTAGGCCTTGCTAGCAGGAATTGTGGAGAGAGGGAAGTTAATCACAAGTGCCCATGTGGTGTCATTGCCTTGTCAATCAGAAGAACAGAACTAGCTGGGCACAAGGCATTTGTGCTTTGTGTTAGGATGTGTGGGTAGGGGGAGAGGTTGTGAGGGCCTGTGGGTGTTATCAAATTCTTTGAAATGGAATTATGGGTAAGAACAAAATAAAGAGTAGAGGAGAAACCTTGGAACCCTCTGTGAGGAACAAAACACTCCAGGGGACTAGAAAAATGCACGGTAGTGATCAGCTTTCCATTTGTTTATTCTGATTTGTAAGAATTTCTCTATGCAACTGACTTACTCTTTTTCCCCCAGTTTGCTTCCCCTGATTATTCAAGAATGGATTCCTGAGACGATCTCTGTGGTGGTGTGTGAGGGGACAGTGTGAAAGTCATATAGTCATGACTAAAATAACTGAGTCCTTTCTTTTTGTGTTTGAAAATCTCTTAATTTCCCCCCAGTTTATCCTTGGTGAACCCAACAAGCCTTAGGTACTCCTGTGAACACTTAAGTTTTATGTTTTGCTTCTGTTTTCATTCATTTAGACTTGGACTTGCCATTTCTCTTCTCCGTTCTGTGGACCATGGACTGAGTTGTTTCCATTGTGTGATCATTTAAGGGGCAGCTTGGCAGGCTGTTGCCTTGTTAAGTGGTGGGGCACTTCCTTGCCTGGAGATAATTTGTTGCTTTTCTGTATGTCTCTTGCATTTTACGCAAATGGAAGTATCTTGTTTATATGCTCTGAGCATAGAAATAGGTATTTAAACATTGTTTAAATAGGTATTTAAACATTTGGCTGGATGAGGCCAGATGGAAGGCAGAGAGCTGCAGTGTGCACCCAGCCTTACTGGCAGGGCCCTGGAACACCTCCCTGGGGAGCAGAGAGGGACAGGTGGAAGCCAGCCACAGCTGCATGGAGGCCCCATCCAGCCAAGTCTCTTACTTTGTATTCCCATCAAGATGAAGTGTGGTTTACCTCTGGTTAAACTCTTAGGGATTACAAAACAGGCCTTGGATTTTAGCAAGCTGGTGGCCTAGGGAAAAGGACAGCTTTCCTTAGGGGGAAGAGTCTGTGGCTGGGTTCACACTGGACCTTATCCACTTTATTAGGGCTTCCATTTGCCCCCGTGATTAATGGTAGTGTTGGATGGTTGAATCAAGGCCTTACAGGTGTGGGATATTCACATGTTCCCTCAGAATGCTTTCTAAGGAGTGGTTGTACTTAAAGTTGATCTTCTTATATGTACAGTTCTCCCACATTCCCTTTCCCCCATACTCCTG
Source organism: Galago senegalensis (assembly GCA_963575145.1). NCBI lineage: Eukaryota > Metazoa > Chordata > Mammalia > Primates > Galagidae > Galago > Galago senegalensis. The sequence goes on along the minus strand of CAUYTI010059039.1, from coordinate 12,296 downwards.
GCAGTCTGCACTAACCACTGAAAATCTATCATCTAGTAGAAAAAAAAGATTCAGGCAGCTTACTCAAACTTGCCTATAAAGATTTCAAAAGCAAATACAATGGTCTCCTTGTGGCCAATGGGCTTGATTTCTCTGGGAGTACAATTCCATACTAAACGATGTTTTGCAACTCTGTGTGGGTCCCGTACTCTCCTATCCTATTAAAGCTTTGTGGGTCTAGGTCTGGGGCTGCATCCACTGTCTACCACTCTTGCAGAACTAGCCGCTTCACTCCCTGCTCTGGATTTTCCACCTGTGCTGGGAGCTGCCTAGCAGGCTGGCACCTGGCCTTGTCAACCTCAGGTCCGCTATTTACACAGACAACCCACAGAAGGCTGGGGTTGTGAGTACTGGATGTGTTGATGGTATTGAGACATTCTTTGGTAATAGGGACAAATGACTGGGAATGCCTGAACTTCGTACCAGATCCCAACTATTTTCTCATGCTAAGTCCTCCCCCCTCCACTCCCAGGAAACCACTCCTTGCCACCCAAGAAACAATGAGAAACAGGAACAGAAACAGCATTAAATGACATTTGAGTCTCAAACCTCAGTGCTAAAAACTTTGGTTAGGTGGGTTGGATTGTGGAACATGAATAGCTTCAGCCCCAAAGCAGGTCCTGCCCATGTGCCTCCCCTTTCAGCTCTCTAATCCGGTGTTACTATTTACTGTACTCAGGCCTGCTGGAAGGACACAGCGAGCCTGAAGGGACCTAGGGCAGGCCCTGAGGCTGGTTCACTCCTTCTGCCTCTTTGGCTGATTCGAAAGAGAGCAGTTTCCATCCTCATGCTCACCTGTGAGGTGGCCTGAACTGTGGCCTGTGGGGAGGGCTTCCGGCGCTCACTGAGGGGCTCAGGGGAGGCAGAGAAGGCAGAGAGCTGCAGTGTGCACCCAGCCTTACTGGCAGGGCCCTGGAACACCTCCCTGGGGAGCAGAGAGGGACAGGTGGAAGCCAGCACAGTACCTCTCTGCCCTTAGATGCTTATACTCACCTCAGGTGAGTTAATGCCTTATTCATGCAACCTGTAATTTTGAAGAACCATTAAAGAACATGTTAGGTTTAAGAGATAGCCTAAGTAGTATTATCAGTTTGAGAGAAAGCAGCCGCTTTCCCCTCTGCACTAGTAGGTACAGCATCTTAGAAATAAAGTTGAGGTGGATGTTAGCATTCCTTCCCTGTCCTTTCACCTGTCCGTAATTGGGCAGTTATGTCATGACAGTGTCCATGGGATGATCTTAATTTTATTATAGAAGAATCTGTTTCCTTCCTCAGGTTAAACTATTGGGCTTTGGGCTTTGTACTTTTATTTGCTTAGTATCTGAGTAATTGCCTCATAAAACAGCATGATGGTACTATTAACACTGCATTATAAGACCTGTTATTACAGAATGTGCTTCCCTGTTTGGGACAAGACTTTGTTTTTCTTGGTGCTTAAAAAGTGTTTATCTAGGTGGGGTTATAATCAATAGTGTAAAATTTTACCTATTTCAAGTAAAAAGTTGATAATCTCTTGGGTGGGTTTTATGTATCTTTTTTTTGTTTGTTTGTTAAGTCATATAGACATAGATCATGAATACATTTATGCATATGTGGGTTACAGTGTATCTGTTTTTTAATACAATCTGACGTGGCTACATCAAACCAATCAACATAGCTTTCACATCATTTACTTCATTACTGTTAAGACATTTATTATGTATCTTTTGATACTTCAAGGGAAGGGGTTTCTTTTGAGTGGATGAAGGAGAGATATATTTAATGTTCAAAATGGAGATAAGAATGAGAAATTATTTTATTTCTGTTATAGTTGAGACGAATTTGAGGCACTTATTGGAGAATTTGCCCCACTGTTTTGTCTGATTAGGATTTTGAGTATTAAAATTTCATTGACCAAGTATCCTTGAATTTGAAATTTTGGGGGTCTTTATTATGAATGATAAAAAATTCAACTGTGAGCTATACGGAAGTTTGTTGCTGAGATCATTTAAAATTGTGTACATGTGTTATGTGTATATATTTGTGTTAGTACATCCTCCTCTGTCCATTCTAAACTTTTTGTGCTATAGATTTTAAGCATAATTGAAGAATATGCAAATATTTCTTAAGGAATTCACTGTAATTTTCAACCTACTATGCTGAAAAGCTAAATATTGGTGGCAGGTACTATTATGGAATGAAAGTAGGTTTTGCATCATTTTGAATACATGCGTGGATTTTATTTATTTTGTGGAAATGGGAATCTGCCTGTTAGCCTGAGTACTCACAAGGTGCCGTGGGCATGTCTGAGATACAGGAAAGCTCTAGATGTGCACAAGGTGATAAGGATGTTAATCTCCAGCAAGTTAATCTCAAGTTGGGAAATGATGAGGAAGAGGTAACTAGAAATGAGTAATTAATGGCAAAGTCAGAAATTGTAACAGTTGTGGTGTCAGTTTTCTTGGACTGATTGGTTGTTGATGCTATTTTGAGCCTACTGAAAGGGGAAAACTGTATGATTATTAGTTACAGACCATTCTCTTTAACTTATCTTCTGTCTGGTAGTCACCTTAAAGATGGTACTAGCTCACCAGGTTGTGTCTGTCACATCTATCTTCTCAAAATGTTATCTCACTTTATCTTCAGAAGGATCTTTTGGGTAAGGTTGTTAATATTATTCATACGTTTTAAAATGTATAACTAAATGACAAAGCTAAGGCCTGAGAGGTTACTCGAGGCCACTTACAGACTCCCGTCTTTTTCTCCCATTCAGGTGATTTCTTTGCCTTTGTTTTACCCCTCCTTGAGGCCTGCACAGTACAGCAGCGTTCTGTGACTGGGTAATTTGGATTTAATGAAGGTGCACTTAAATTAACAAAATGTAGTTTCATTTTGTTACAGGTGATTTTTGTGCTCCTGAATCCTTTAAAAAATGGTGATTCTCTTGCAGGACTCCAGTTGAGGGAAAAGTTCTCCATGAATGTACGTCACAATGATGATGACCGACCACATCCCTCTGGAGCTGCCGCCACTGCTGAACGGGGAGGTTGCCATGATGCCCCATTTGGTGAACGGAGATGCAGCTCAACAGGTTGGTGCCACAGAGTTAAGCGCGTCTGAGGTTGGCTGAGGGAGATGCTGACCCAGTGCTTGGTTTGTTTTGGAAGTTGAAAGTCTGTGATTTTGATCTTAGTGTTTGTAGAGCTTAGTATTTTTGTTGCAGAAGCATGGTGTGGCTTTTTAAAATATCAGAAGTTGTGGTTTTTGAGAACAGTAAATCTTAGCTCATCTAGCTCATTTGATTCTTGAAGCATCAAAAAATGTGTGATTTCTGAAATGCAACATTGTGAGAATATGTGCAAGTTTTTGAAATAATAACTGTTTTTTCATGTTTTAAGTTGTTCTTATGACTGGTTGACCAGAAGTATACAGAGGGTCAGGCTCTGGTTTCACAGAGGAGTGGCTTCTGTAAGATGCCTAGTTGGTGTGCGTAACTCATAAAATGATGTTATCAAACATTATGGAATAGAAAAGTTATTTGTGAACTCAGTCAAGTAGTATTGTGTGGGGCAAAAATTTAAACAATAAGACTTTTACAAATTATTAAGAGCTGACCTATTACCTGATAACATTAAGTTTTTTAAATTGATTATAAAAATTGGGTTTGCCTAGTCTTGTAATTAAATAGATATTTTGTTTTTGTGTATTTCTCATCAAAGTTTATGTTTTATGAAAGTAGAATTGGGAGCAAAAATATTTGCTCAAAGTATATTAATAATTCAAATAAGTTAATCAGTCACTTACTTGGTGTTGGTCTGTGCCGCTGCCAATCTCCTCTGTCTCCATCACAGGACATTAACACTCATGCACACCTCTGCTGGAGCTTACCTTGCTGTTTAACAATTTTTACTACTTTCTCCTCCATCTGACTGTGAACCTGTTAAGAACCAAGAGCATCTAAGAGGTGCTTAATACATGTCTGCTGGTTGAATTCATTTCATGCTTTTCCCTGCTGATGCAGAGATCTCCCTTCCTGATTCTTCAGTCTCTTTTTCTACTGGATCATTTCCACCAGCATACTATAGCATCTTCTATCTTAATTATATAAATAGCCCTGGTGCTATGGCTCACACATGGAGTTAATCCTAGCACTTTGAGAGACTGAAGCAAAAAGATTGCTTGAGGCCAGAAGTTCAAGACCAGTCTGAGCACTGTACTGAGACCCTGTCTGTACAAAACATATAGAAAAATTGTCTGGGTGTGACGGGTGCCTGTAGTCCCAGCTACCCAGGAAGCTGAGGCAGGAGGATCACTTGAGCCCAGGAGTTGGGAGGCTGCAAAGGGCTGTGATGACACCCTGGCACTCTACCTTAGGCAGTAGACCCTGTCACACAAAAATAGGAAAAAAACCAATACAAAACGATCCACATAAACAGCTATACCTCTCCTCACCCAGTAAAAGAACCCCCCCCCCCACTTGATTACATCCCCCTGGCATTGCCGACTCCAACTCCACTGTCTCTGTTTCCTTTTTTAGCAGCACCTCCCCAATGAAGCCTGTACCTGCCTCCCATCACAGTCGGTCAGGATGCCCTGGTGGTGGTTTACCTCAGGGAGCTGTGACGGACCCTACCCTACCACAGACACTTGCCTTCCGGTAGCACTGCTGGACCCAGGCCGCATCCCAGTGGGCTGATACTGCCCTTCTCACTGGTTTCTCTGCTCTACTTTTGCCCATCCAGAAAGGATTCTCCACACAGTGGCCTGACTGATCTTGTCAAAATAGAAAGCGGTCCTGTTTGGTACCGTCTAGAACCCACGGGGGTGCGTGGCCTGCCAGCCGTCCTTGGCTGCTGCCTTGCTCTGCGTCCTCCTGGCTGCTCTCCTGCTCACCACGCTCCAGCTGGTCCTGGGAAGGCTGCAGATCCCCAGGGACAGCTTCCAGATACAGTGTTTGGTCCCCTTGTTTTTACTAATTAAAATAGTAGAAAAAGACAAGATATTCACATGAGGCTTTGCTGAGAGAGCAACTTAGGTCTCCACCTGGGTCGGCTGCCTCACTCCCATTGCCTGCGCAACCGGGAGAGCTGAGACTACCTAGGCATATTGTGTTTTGGTGACTTCTCCCTCTTTTTTATGATTGGGTGCCTAGCATGGCCTTTTATAGTTTATTAGCTGCCATAGGGAGCACTAAGTTACAGAATTTTTCAGTTTTCTCTTCAAAAGTAAACTGCTTAGCTCATGGAAATGACCAAAGACTAAAAAGACTGTAGCTTCTTCAGATGGCCATATGGCATTTCCCTCTCAATTTTTTAACTCTCAGCTGCTTATCAGTTCTGGTTGATAAAACCACATATTTATTTAATCTGGGAAACTTTCTGTAAAGCTAAGAAAGGGAAATATGTTAATTTATTTTTTATAAACAGTCAAAATGCAAAGCTTTATCATAGTGGGGGCATACTTTAAAAAATCTCAAAGGAAGGAGATGTTTGTCTTTTTAATTTGTAAATGTATTTGATTGTGTTAGAAGCATTAACACTGTGGGACCAGCTATTGTCTGTCTTTAACCCCAGAAGGGGTTTGCAGTCTCCTAGGCAGCTACCTGACGCTTTGCTTCCTCTTCCTGTCTTGTGCCTCTCCCGTTCTTTAAAGGCTTTGCTCTTTCCTTTGAGTCCTAATGTTTAACATTGACCTAGGTGAGTGTGGGCAAGGCAAAAGGGAAAGACAGACTGTGGGGGCAGGCAACCCCCAGACTGACAGAAACACAGAGAGGAAGAGAGAAGGGAGCTGCAGAGGGCCGCCTACAAGAGTAGGAGTAAGGTGGGTATCTGGGATGGGCCTGGCATGGCCAGGGCTTCCAGGGCTTGGTGTGGAGTGTGGGGGCAGATGGGTCTGTGTGAGTGGATCGGGACACGGGACCCACAGAGACGGTGGTCTGTGCATGGCTTTTGGAGGCCTTCTCTTTGCTCTTCCACCAAGGCAGCACAGTTCATCTTAGTAAGATCCTTCTAGAGGCACAGTATTGATCTCAAGGATGGACACTGAAGGCATTTGGGGATGATGTTTTAAGGTAGCCAGTACTTGAGCCCCCTTTTAGATAACACTGTTGTACAGAGCCGTCCTGTGGCCCTGGTGTTCTGCCTGTAGACGTCTCTGTCAGGAGTGTGTGCACCATGTCTTGCTGCCTCGCTGCTGTGCAGACGCAGGCTAAGTGTCCCTGTGGGTGCAGACGGCTGCCACAGTCACCAGAGAGCTCCTCTGTCCCCAAGCTCTCCTCCTCCTCGCTTCTGTCCTAATGGTTTCTGGATTTAATCAGTACTAGTTCTTGGCAGGATTCTCTGCTGTGTTCTGGCTCTCTAAGAGACAATGTTAATTTTCATTATTTGAAGTCAGGGTAAGTTTAAAACCTTGGTTCATTTCATGTGGTAGCGGGGGAAAGCACAAGGGTGAGAAGGATGATTCTTTTCTTTTCTTTTTTTTTTCCTTTTATTAAGTCATCTACACATTGATCGATGAATACATTTATGCATTTGTGGGGTACAATGTGTTAATTTTTTATACAGTTTGGAGTGCTTACATCAAACTAATAAATACAGCTTTCACCTCATTTACTTGATTATTGTGTTAAGACATTTATGTTCTACACTTGAGAACTCAAATGAACTTTTAGCACATTTTAGAGAGAGATTTGACTTGTACCCTTGCAATATGCTCCATAGGTGGGCCCCACCATTTAGGATGATTCTTTTCTTAAAAAGGAAAGTCATCATCATTACGAAGGAAGCTTTAAGAAAATTTACTATCAGTTAAAAATGAATAACAACAAACACACTGTGAACAGAAGCAATTTCCTCAACAGCTTTGCTTATTTAACAGCTTTATTGAGGTACAGTCCACACACCATGCATTCATCCATTTAGAGCGCAGCCAGTAGGGTCTAGTGTAGTCACACACGCATTGCCTACCGTGAACTTTAGGAAATTTTTATCATGCTAAAAAGAAACCCTTTCAGCCGCTACTCCCTATTTCTCTGTCTCCTGCTATTCCTCTGCAACTCATTTACTTTCTATCTCTGTAGCTCTTGCCTCCTGGAAGTTCATGTGAGTGAATTCATGTCACATTTGTGTCCTCTGTGTCTGGCCAGGCACTAAGCATAGTATTTCCAAGGTTACAGTGGGTATCAGTGCTTTCTTCTTTTTATTGCTAAATAATATTCTGCACTAGTTCTCGCTTATAATCCCAGCACTTCGGAGCTGAGGGGGGTGGATTGCCTGAACTTACAGGTTCGAGACCAGCCTAAGCCAGAGTGAGACCTCGTCTCTAAAGCTAGCTGGGTGTTGTGACGGGCACCTGTAGTCTTAGCTACTCAGGAGGCTAAGGCAGGAGGATCACTTGAGCCCAAGAGTTGGATGATGCTGTGAGCTGTGATGCCATGGCATTCTACTGAGGGCAACATGGTGAGACTGTGTCTCAAAAAAACAAAAAAAATTCTATTACATACCTACACCACATTTTATTAATGCATTCATCTTCTGGTGGACATTTGATTTCTTTCCACTTTTTGCCTATTATGAACAATGCTACTTGGTACAGATTTTTGTGTGGATATGTTTTTATCTCTCAAGTTTGTAATTAAGAGTGAACTGGAATAGCTTTATTTTGAATTATTGTTTTCTTTTCTTTCTTTTTTTAGAGATAGAGTCTCACTTTATCACCCTTGGTAGAGTGCTGTGTCGTCACAGATCGTAGCAACCTCCACCTCCTGGGCTTAGGTGATTTTTTTGCCTCAGCCTCCAGAGTAGCTGGGATTATAGGCGCTTGCCACAATGCCTGGCTATTTTCTTGTTGCAATTTGGCCAGGGCTGGGTTTGAACCTACCACCCTCAGTATATGGGGCTGGTGCCCTATCTGCTGAGCCATAGGCACTGCCCTCAAATTATTGTTTTCTAAATAAAGTACCTCTGCTTTTTCTCAACAGTAATAGTGGGGGTATACTTTCTACCTCTGAATAATTATAGCTCTGCATGGCTAAGTAAAGTTGCTTCCTTTAATATGCCTAATTGTATATTATTCTAGAGTTACAAAAATCAAGTTTTGACCTGAGGGTTTTTTTTTTTTTTTTTAGATAGAGTCTCACTTTGTTGCCCTCGGTAGAGTGCTGTGCTGTCATAGATCACAGCAACTTCAAATTCTTGAACTCAAGCAATTCTCTTGCTTCAGCCTCCCAAGTGGCTGGTACTACAGGTGCTCACCACAATGCTTGGATTTTTTTTTTTTTTTAAGAGATGAGGTCTCATTCTGGCTTAGGCTGGTCTTGAACTCCTGAGCTCAGGCAATCTACCTGCTTTGGCCTCCCAGAGTGCTAGGATTATAGGAGTGAGCCAACGTGCCCAGCTCAACCTGAGTTTTTAATGTGTGGTTCTATTAATTATGGAGAATGCCCTTTAGTAAACAGAAAAATAGTGCCTATGTTGACATTTTTGGAAACTAATGCTATATTAATTATGTTAAATTAAATGAACTTTTAGCACATTTTAGAGATTTAAGAATGAAACAACTAATTTTGAGCATGAATTCTGACTTTTAAAATTGGTTTAATATTTTAATCTCTGAAGAAGAATTACAGTGCTCTCAATTAAATAAAGGAACTATTAGGTTAAAAACAGAAGTGTTGGCACAGAGTGACAGAGCTTACTGGTTTGTTCATTTATACTGGACATTTATAAGGGTATCTGTGGCCTACTTTACGGTAGTATGCCACTTTATATTGTGTTCTTAATGACTTTTCGTACATATGCATTCACTGAGTCAGTTCCCGGACGGTTAGCAGTTGGACTAGATGCCGCTCCTGACTGAAACTTAGTACCTAGGGTGGCCTAGTAAATGTGACTGAAGTAAGGAGTGATTGAATAATAGATTTGTTCATTTTAATAAAATCATTTATCTGCCGGCACTGTTAGCCATTGGCAACAGAAGGATTGAAGAAGGCACTGTTCTTTCCCTAAAGGAATGAGCAATCTAGTTGGAGCCCGAAATGTGGTTTACTTCTAAAAAAAAAAAAAGGCAGTAGGAGCCATACGTGGACATGTCCAGCTACAGAGGGATGCCTGGGTTACCAGTGTGACAGGACTGAGGAGGGGAGAGTGGGCAGGACCACTGACTGGGCTAGAGAAACCCCAGGATCCCTAGCCTGGAATGGAGATTGTACTTGAACCCTAGAGCTGGGTGGGCTCTGCATGGCAGGAGATCAGTTTCTGTATTTTTATTTTATTTTATTTATTTATTTAATTTGAGACAGAGCCTCAAGCTGTCCCCCTGGTAGAGTGCTATGTCATCACAGCTCACCGCAACCTCCAACTTCTGGGCTCAAGCGAGTCTCTTGCCTCAGCCTCCCAAGTAGCTGGGACCACAAGTGCCTGCCACAATGCCCGACTATTTCTTGGTTGCAGCTGTCATTGTTGTTTTTGGCGGGCTGGGCTGGATTTAAACCTGCCACCTTAGGTGTATGTGGCTGGTGCCTTAGCCACTTGAGCCACAGGCGCTGAGCCCAGTTTCTGTATTTTAAATGAAAATGCTTTATAGGGACAGGGTATTCGAAGGAGAGGTAATAGTAGGAGCCACTCACTAAGCTGTCTCTTCTCAGCCCGGGATCTCTTCTCTTGTTCCATAGCTGCTGAGGATCCTCGCCAGTGATCCTTTGTTCTTGTGCTGCAGTGGACTGGTCTCTCTGGCCCCTTAAAGCCTGTCCCATGAGGGCACGTCCCACAGTCCTCCCACTGTTCCACGGGGGCATGTCCCAAAGTCCTCACCCACTGTCCCACGGGGTCACGTCCCACAGTCGTCACCCACTGTCCCACAGTACTCACCCACTATCCCACGGGGGTACGTCCCACAGTCCTCACCCACTGTCCCACAGGTGCACGTCCCACAGTCGTCACCCACTGTCCCACAGGGGCACGTCCCACAGTACTCACCCACTGTCCCACAGGTGCACGTCCCACAGTCGTCACCCACTGTCCCACAATACTCACCTACTGTCCCACGGGGGCACGTCCCACAGTCCTCACCCACTGTCCCACCGGGGCACGTCCCACAGTCGTCACCCACTGTCCCACAGAACGCGCCCTCTGTCACACAGTTGAAAGACACTCTGCCCTCTCGGACTGTCCCACAGTACTCACCCACTGTCCCACGGGGGCACGTCCCACAGTCGTCACCCACTGTCCCACGGGGGTACTTCCCACAGTCCTCACCCACTGTCCCACGGGGGCACTTCCCACAGTACTCACCCACTGTCCCACGGGGGCACTTCCCACAGTACTCACCCACTGTCCCACGGGGGCACGTTTCATAGTCGTCACCCACTGTCCCACGGGGGCTCGTCCCACAGTCGTCACCCACTGTCCCACGGGGGCTCGTCCCACGGGGCCACGTTCCACAATCGTCACCCACTGTCCCAGGGGGCCACGTCCCATACTCCTCACCCACAGCTGCTCCTTAGCTGCCGAGGAGGCCTCCCTGTGTCTCAGGGCCTCCTTTGAGCTGTAAAAAAGGTCTGTGGTCTGACTTTTCAGTCTTTTCTGTATTAGCTTTGCCAATTGTGCTCACTACAAAGCCTACTGAAAAGGCAGAGCCTATGCTGTATCTCAGTGTTACAAGGGAAATGTTGATGCTGTATTATCAGAGGCTGTTGTTATGCATGGTTCCCACATTAATTAGAACATACGTCATGTAATTATGATAGCTCTGAGCACTCTGAGTTGAGATGCACTTCAGAATTTAGCCAAAGGCAGTAATATTAAGATACAAAATGTAGTCAGTATTCTTCAAATGATAGAAATTGAACTGCCTTCCAAAAGGAGAGGATTAAGGAAAAATATAGACGTGGCAAGGTTGCACTGCAAAATAATGGCGATTCTAAACTCTGCCGTGATTTCAGCATTATGATTGTGTTTAACTTATTGCAGTCTTTATCTGATCCTGTTGTTAACTCATTGAGAGCAGGGTTGTGCCTGGCATCTGAGTTGGCTTTTAGTGCATTTTTTGAATAGAGGAAGGATGAAAGAAATGAAGAAATTTAATTCCTTTAAATTAACGCTTGAAGGCATGGTGTGTTTCTTGTTTGTTGCTGTTTTGTTTTATCTTTATAGTTTAAAAAAAGGATTTAAGTGCCAGTATCTAACAATTGGAAGGTTTACATAAAATTCTAAGTTTTTCTGTTTATCTGGAAAAACCAGAAGGGGCAATACCCCTGAGCTGCCATCGCACTTGCCAGCAACTATCTGTAGATAAGTGGCGGCAGCTTCTCAGGTGGGCAGTGTTGTCTCTTGTCCTCTTTGTCCACTTCAGCTCACTTGCCAAATCTGCCTGGACTCTGTGGTTATCTGAGTTTTGAATATGGCAGTTAACTTCTTTAGCTTTGAAATTGTGTTGTTTGCTCATGCATATCATGTTTTAAATACAGCAAAAATAATTAAGATTTTTCAGGCACATTCATTGTGTATCAAATTGATAAAGTGTTTTTAAGCTTTGTAGTTTCTACTTACCCGATGACTTACTAACATGGTCTTGTGGAAGGGTTTCAGTTTTACCCCTTCTGAGTTAGGTCCCATGTATTGTTTTCCTTGCCCTCTGGTTCTTTGGTGGACAGTATTTGAGCCCCTAGTAAGTGCAATGTGGACCAGTCGCCAAAGCCTAGGGAGGGCAAAGTGATAGCCAGGTGCCTTGGCTTTTCTCTTCGTGGTCAGACAGGGGACATTAGACACAGATGGGAGCTGTAAGTGTCCCAAGGGCAGAGAAGCGCGTGCTTGTTTATAATCCTTCGTGCAGTCCCCAAGGGTTGTCTTTATTTATTGAAATAGAGGTTTCTTAAAAGTAACTCCTGGTGTTACCTACACGAGGCATTTTTATTTAAAACAGTTCTATGTTAACTTTTTCTTTGAATAAGAATACATTTGTTAGATATCCAAGCTCTGATTTGTATGTTTTTGTTTGGTTTGAAGGTATATGTTTGTGCTGTTGAATGTGATATGATAGCTACTGATGTTGTCTCATAGGAGAGTAAAAATAATATATCCACGCAGGGGGAAGAGATGGGACCCTTCTGCATCCAGAATACATTCACACATAATCATTTTCTTTTGTTTTTTTTTTTTTTTTTTGAGACAGAGCCTCAAGCTGTCCCCCTGGGTAGAGTGCCGTGGCATTACAGCTCACAGCAACCTCCAACTCCTGGGCTCCAGCGAGTCTCTTGCCTCCGCCTCCCAAGTAGCTGGGACC
>CAUYTI010059038.1:0-13198 GCA_963575145.1 Galago senegalensis | reverse complement strand
CACCCTGAGGGCATTAGTTAATCTGAGTTCCTTTCACTGTTGGAGATCACCCTGAGAGCATTAGTTAATCTGAGTCCCTTTCACTGCTGGAGATCACCCTGAGGGCATTAGTTAATCTGAGTCCCTTTCACTGTTGGAGATCACCCTGAGAGCATTAGTTAACCTGAGTCCCTTTCACTGTTGGAGATCACCCTGAGAGCATTAGTTAACCTGAGTCCCTTTCACTGTTGGAGATCACCCTGAGGGCATTAGTTAATCTGAGTCCCTTTCACTGTTGGAGATCACCATGATAACATTAGTTAATCTGAGTCCCTTTCACTGTTGGAGATCACTGTGATAGCATTAGTTAACCTGAGTCCCTTTCACTGTTGGAGATCACTGTGAGAGCATTAGTTAACCTGAGTCCCTTTCACTGTTGGAGATCACTGTGAGAGCATTAGTTAATCTGAGTCCCTTTCACTGCTGGAGATCACCCTGAGAGCATGAGTTAACCTGAGTCCCTTTCACTGCTGGAGATCACCCTGAGAGCATGAGTTAACCTGAGTCCCTTTCACTGCTGGAGATCACCCTGAGAGCATTAGTTAATCTGAGTCCCTTTCACTGTTGGAGATCACTGTGAGAGCATTAGTTAACCTGAGTCCCTTTCACTGCTGGAGATCACCCTGAGAGCATGAGTTAACCTGAGTCCCTTTCACTGTTGGAGATCACTGTGAGAGCATTAGTTAATCTGAGTTCCTTTCATTGCTGGAGATCACTGTGAGAGCATTAGTTAACCTGAGTCCCTTTCACTGCTGGAGATCACCCTGAGAGCATTAGTTAACTTGAGTCCCTTTCACTGTTGGAGATCACCCTGAGAGCATGAGTTAACCTGAGTCCCTTTCACTGTTGGAGATCACCCTGAGAGCATTAGTTCTCCTGTTTTTCCCCTGACAGTGAACTTTCGAACCTCCTCAAAGCTTTGCTCCAATGCAAAGGATTTATGGTTGTGGGATTTTCCAAATATTATAAATAATCAACATGAATTCTGAAATTGATAGTAGAGACGTTTCTTCTAACAGAACCATAATCGTGAATCTCTTGCAGCTGCTCCTCTGAGTCATTTGTGCCGCTGACTATGGCAACACTCCTAAAACCTCAGGCCGGGAGATGGTCTTGGGAGGATGCGGCGACGGTATTGGGATGGTGATTCCGGCCGTGTCCCTGGCTGATTTTGCCTAGCAGGAGTTTGAGTTTTTGAAAAATGACTTTGGTGACAGTGAGATAAAACTTCTATTTTTTTCCTCCCGGAAACAATAGTAAAGGTGGATTAATAAACACTTGTACATTAATTAACCGTGAATTGAAAGGGGAGGAAAGTGAGAAAGGGTGTAGGTAGGGGGAGTTGCTGGAATGCTTCTGAAAGAAGACTAGAGGACCATGAAGTTAAACTTGGAGAGTCTCACATACGGCAGGAAATTCATTCCCTGCATACATACACCTATATTAAATCACACGGTCATGGACTTCCTTGGTACTAATCAGCTTTGGCCCAATGAGAAGCACTTGACAGAGTAAGAGGCAAATGCTGAGAATAACCAGAAACCTGAACACATGGTTGGTGGTAGGTTGTGGTTCTGCAGACACCTGTGACCTTCAGCAGAAGGAGATGAAATGTTTTACTGACTTTTCTTCCTGCCGCTTGATTTGATATGCAGGATTCTCACAGTCGTAAATATCAAAGAATCTGTGAGGAAATCAGACTCGCAGAATCTACGTGGCCCTCCCTGTAACTGCCATGTTTGCTTAGATGCAAGTGAGGCCCAGCATTAAGGAGCCTTGGGAAAATATTGTCACTGGTTAGAAGATAAACGCATGTGTATGAATGTATATTACTAAATGGCTGGGTTGATAAATATTTTGTTATTATTTAGATTGCTAGATTGTCATATATGGGTGCACCAATGCAAGACATTTAAAACCCTGAAGGAGTCTCAGCCAAAGCACAGGATCTTACATCACCCTTTCAGCGGTGTCTGGTGAATGAAGGAGACAAATGAGGACACATATTCTCTGGGTCTTGGGACACACTTTCACCTGAAAGTCTCATGTGAATTCTGAATTTTGCTACATCCCTATGTCTGGCTTTGTGGGTAGACATCTCTTAAGTTTCACACATAATGAAAGATTTTCTTTCTCACGTTTTTGAGAAAGATGGATTTTCCAGAAAGTTGTGTTCAGGTTTCATTTTATAGTTGGGTATGCCACCTCCACACCAGAGCAGGGTCTAATTCAATGAACTGTAAGTGTGGCTGAACCGCAGAAACACAAGGGTGCCTTTCAAAAATCTTAGCGCCCAGGCCGCACTGAAGACCAGTGAAATCTGAATCTCTGAGGATAAGTCCTTAGTACTGATAGTTCTCATATTCTCCCCCAGAAGATTCTAATGCTCATCCAGGGGTGAAAACAACTGCTCTAGCCAGATACGTCCTGTAGTTAGGCAGACGTGATATGGTTATATTAGATGCTAGCTATCATTATATTCATCTCCACCTCATCACTCTCTTTCAAATGTCCCAATTGCTTCCTTGGGACCATTGAATGGTCATTTGTATAATTGCACATCCAGGCCGATTGTAGGAAGTAGAAGCTTGAACCTCCCTGAAACACGACCATGTAGGCCCATCAGATCCTGAGTGAGTAACTTACAAGCCATCGATTCTAAAACCAAGAAGCACGTCTCCTACTTCTTAACACCTTGGGCACTGATCTTTCCCCCACTGACAGTAACTTCCTACATATAAATAAAATTTTAATTGGGTGAAATCCAAATTGTTAATTTGTGGACTTTAATTATTATAATTTGGTTGGTTTGACTTTTTAAAACCTCACCAAATTCTTCAACAATATTTTCAGTATTTGCTGAAGGATGACATCCCCCTTGCCTTAATCATGTGCCAGATTACTCGTAAACCTGGACCATATGCCACTGCAATTTGCTGATGGGCCCAAGCTGTTTTGGTAGATAAAAAATCCAAGGGGATTAGAATGGCTCAATCCTCAGTGCGAACGGAGCCGTGGCACAGGGCAGCTATCTGCCCTCCTCTCTCCTTGTCCTCCCCACACCGCTAGTCTCTTAATTTAGGTCATTGACCACACTAATGCCGACAAAAATGTATTTCATTGTAAAGAGGTCTTTCTTTAGACACTTAGAGACCAAATGTTAAGTATGTAAGGATTGGGATAGAGATTTTTCTGTGTTAGAGCAGAAAATGTCTCCCCAGTTTTAGCTTCTGGATGGTCCGTGATGGTGGTGGGTGGGCACTTTTAAATGTATCACGATCAGTGCCATAAGTAATCTTTCTTCCTTACTTGGTTTGTATTTTCTTTTCAGCCCAGTCAATGATGCTATTCTCTGTCTTCAATGTTTGAATGACTGCAAGTGGTTTCTTTTACTTTTAATAAAAAACCTCTATGATTCTTGATAAGAAATCAGAGTCAGATAGCTGATTACATTACTAAAATTTAAAATAACCTTTGGGAGAATACAATTTTCTGGAAGACACTTTCCACTTTTCTGGAAGACACTCCCACTTTCCAATTTTCTGGAAGACACTCCCACTTTTCTTTCTGGTACAAGTGAAATTTCCCCCAATATAGACGTCATTATGATTTATTTCTTGTGTCTTGAGATCCTCTTTCTTGATGGCAGCCACTTGTTTTAAATGTCTGACATGGTTTTGGTAAAGATGAAGTAATAAAATATATTGCTTTGAAATATTCTAGTTATTCCTACTACTAAGAGTGCCTTCAAATTTAAAACAGTGGGGGAAATGCTAACTATGTCCTATGTCAATATTAAAGATTTTGACTATTATACATTTATGCTGGGATATTAAAGAATAACTGACGTTTCAAGTTGGAACCACTGTAGAAGTTCACTGAACAACCTTTCAATCATCTCTGTGTTATCCTGCTAAATTCAAGACTCCTCTCTCAATTTTCCAAAAAATCTGATTGTGAACATCTAACGATGAGGAATGCCAGAGACACATTCTTCTCTGAGCCTTCCTCTTTATGATTTCAATGCATAGTTACTTCTGCGAGAGATTAACAGAATGATTTAAATTTTGTTTTTCCTCAGAAAAATCCCTCAAAGACTTGTCTGAAGGTCACATTTCTACCAGTCCCGATGGTACGCCACTGCATTTTGGGAGGGAAGCTGCTCCCTACATGCGCAGAGTGGCCACAAAATTCCAATTGTGGTCAGTACCTTTATATGGGTCCAAAATTCACCACACACGTATGGGACAGTTGTTCAATCAGTTATTAATGACTGAGAGTATCTTTCCAGCAGTCAAAAAAAGGGGTCGTGTTCTCCCGTGAACGTTCTTCATTCTCTTTTTTGTTGAACATAAAGTACGGCTCATTTAGAGAATCTGGCATGGCTTTGTAAAAAGGGATTTGTGTTTCCTGCGCACGCCCAGTGGTGGAGAGTTCTTCTTACACGCGTTAATTCATATGTTGTCTCTTAGTCGACTTTCTTTTAATAAGTTGAAAGCAACACAGACAAAACTCCACAGACCACACGAAACAAAGGAGTGATTATTATTATTAGACATAAACAGGGCTCCGGTTTAACAGTGATGGGATTCAAGCCATGTAGCTGAGATTTCCTTTCTCTCCGTGCCTTGCATCTGCTGCTCTCGTCCACTCCTTCTCCAGACAGGCTTTCTCCATGGTGCAAGTGATATGTTTATAAATAACCTTGAGTTCAGATCATTCCCAGTTTAGAGACCCTGTAGGGATGGAAGAGTAAGAGTTCCTGTAAGTTTCTGAATAAAACCTTCAGGAGGGCTGGCACTGCACGTGTATCCCAGGACACAGAGTGTGGCGTCAGGTGGGTCAGGTCGGAGTCCCATGCCCAGCCGTGTACCTCCTGTCCAACAGCTGCCTTCTGCTCTGGTCTCTCTTTTCTCCCACCCAGATGCCACAGCTGCTGCCTTGGCCTCCGGCCACATCTGAAGTTTGTCTTTCCTTGTCTATGATTCTTAAGATGAGAAACTGTGTCCTGCTTTTCTGAAACTTAATTCAACAACTATCAAGTAGGCTAACAACACCTACCCACAGAGCATTTGTGAGGGCTCCAGGAGGCTGCCACCTAGTAGACTGTTCAACAAACACAAGTCCTCTCCTCACGGTTACATTAAAGGTTTAAAGGGACACAGGTTGCTGTGGAAAGCAAGGTGGTGAGGTTATAGATGCACATAATTATCGTGAACAGTGTGAACTCAGGGTCTGGGGACTCCTTCAAGTTGGAGAAACATATTTTTGAAATTATTATGCTCCTACTGTTAAACTCTAACGAAAATGGCCTAAAAAAGAAAGAATATACTTATGCAAATAATTTTTATATTCAGAGATCAATTGTATATTTAAACCCAAAACAAATCTTTGATTTAAGGTGGATTTATTTACAATGACTAGACAACAAAGCAATAGAATTTATGAGGCATGCTCTGAGTTACGAGAAATGTCTTTCAGCTACCAACTTAAAAGACTTCAAAGGTCTCTTTTTGTCACATAAAACTTGTCCATGCCAAGCTCTGTAAGGAGATCTTTATTCAGTTTTGATAGTTAAAAAAAACTACATTAAACTTTTTTTTTAATGTTAAAATATCTTAAGCAATCCTTATAAACAGAGTGAAAGATGTGGGAAGTGTGAACACAAAAATGTTTTCACTAATTAGAGATAACCTCATATAGTTTCACTACTTCTGAGTTACCAGGACATCTGTAACTTGTGAAAAAGATTTTTAGATTGTATTCCCATATATGACTTATTTTTAAAAACATGTAAACATGGATATTGAGAGAGATTTTTTGTATTTGCTTGTTTATACCAAGTTATTAAATGAGAATTTCAAATTCATTTGTTAGGCATCCTAACAAAGGCTTAACCAAACATACTACCAAACCTATTTACATCCTTGGTCTTCACAGGCAAGGTCACCTTTCCAGCGGCGTCACAGACTGATGTGGGTGGATAGAGAAATATCAGTGATGTCTGATCTTTTTTCACTTCTGTACCGAAATTATGGCAAAGTGAGCATGAATGTTTAAGAAAGGAAACAGTGAATAGAAGACCAATGAGTTGGGTACAAAGGTTAAACAGATAGACAAATGAAAATTGTTTCAAAGAAACATGCACAGACACATTATAAAAGCAGGCTGATTCTTTGTTACCACCGGCCCACGGGTACTTGTACTGGGCAGGCGGCCTCGCCTTTAGCAGCTCCCCCTAGAGTTGAGGAGGCAGCACTGCACAGTTGTAACCTGGTGGAACCTCAGCTGTACCAGAATATCTGCGCCTCCTGCATGGAATGGGGCGAGATGGAAATAATGTCAGATAATACGAAGGGCTACGAAAGAAGGTATGAAGTCTGATGATTAAGTTCATGAACTTGTCCTAGAAAAAGTACTACCTCCTCATTTCTGAATATCACTGCTGTCCCCTGCAAAGCCCCCCTTTGGCTATCTAGTGATGGTAGTGGTATTCAGCAGTGAGGTAGACAGCACTTTTCCTAGGATGAGTTCACACACCTAATTGTCAGCCCTTGTATAAGGATAGCTCTGATGGCGTTCCAGAAGAAGAGTTCCCAAATTGCTTTGAAGGATGGACTCGGCACTGGCATTGGTGCGCGGCTTCCCGGGGGAGTTCTTCACAGGTGACCAGAGAGATATTCATCAGTGAGGTGTGCAGCTCTTTTTGGAGGTTGAGATTTTGAACTTTGTTGTCCGATCTGGTAAGACAGAAAAAGAAAATAGAGGCTAGTTTAGGGAGAGGGATGGGTGTGACTTTTTAAAGCATAGTCAGTGAAGAGCTTACTGAGAATGTACTATTGCAACAGAGACCTGAAGGGGATGAGAGAGTTGTGGCCTCTCTGGGGGAAGTGCCTTCAGAGGACTGGGGACAGCAATAGGATCTGAGGCCAAAGCAAGGCTGGATGTTCACGCCCCCCAACAAAGCCTGGAAAAGAGCAAGGCAGAGACAGAAGAGCAGGAGAAAGAGTGAGAGAGGGAGTGGTGCAGGGAGCAGGGAGCCTGGGGGCTTCCTACAGACCAGGGCTGGCCTCAGATGAGGCAGGACCTCCATGGAAGGTTTTGATAAAGAATTGATGGTCTGGCTGATGTATGAGACTAGACTGGAGGGTGCGTGGACAGGTGTGGAAGTAGGGACACCAGTTAGGAAGCTCTGGCAATCATTTCATTGACACATAGTAATGGCTTGGTAAAGGGTGGAGGTAACAGAGGCAGGAAGATGAGGTAAGATCCTAGGTATATTTCCAAGGTGGAACCAGTAGAATTTGCTAAGGCAAGATGTGAGATAATTCTGAGGGGAGTGAGAGATGACTTCAAAGAACATAAATGTCTTAACACAGTAACTAAGAAAATGCGGTGAAAGCTGTGTTGACCAGTGTGATGAAAGCATTTCAAATTGTATGTAAAACCAGCACATTGTACCCCATGATTGCATTAATGTACACAGCAGTGATTTAATTAAAAAGAAAGAAAGAAAGAAATATCCTTTTAAAATAAAAAAGTTTTAATGGAGAAAGTTCACAGATACTGGAGAACATGGACAGTAGGTAGGTTTGAGGAGACAGTGAGCCTGAGATGACTGTTACACATCAAAAAAAAAAAATAGAATACAAATTAGGGGTTCACGAGAGGTCTTGGGAGAAGCTGTCCATTTGGGACTCCTCACCAGATAATATTAAATGAATCATAGCAGTAATGTGTGTGGGGAGATAAGAGAAAGGGCCTCGCCAGTTTCACTGTCACGGGAGGTAAGGACGGGAGCTGAGAATGCAGGGGGGGGGGACGTGAAGGGTGAGGTGAGGAAGAGCAGTCTTGTGGGTTAAAGAGTAGTGTCCTGACTTCAGTGGACTTCTCACTGGGGACAGGCTTGTCCTCAGTGACCGTCCCTGAAGAACTCGGAAGGAGCTGGAGAAAGGACGAGGGTCCCTGCTGGTCTAACTGAAGAAATCTGGGTTACTGAGTGATACTCTCATAAGGGCATCATTGATGCTTTTTCAATAAACTGAATCTCAGTGTCACACATATGTTTTAGAGAAATTAATTTCCAAATTCAATGATGCTGAGGAGAGATTAGAGGGATAAATAAAAATAGAATGCTTTCACATGTGTCCAAACTAAGAGCCTATTCTGGCTGGAAATATGGTAGTAAGAGTGACAAGGGAGGAGGTGACTGATACAGTTATTACTGAGGTGAAGGAGCGTGTGCTGGGGAGAAGGCAATGTCTCTGTCACCGCCTTCCTCTGCTCATGAATTCACGGTCAGGAGTGTTGGAAGGGGTTGGCTGAGCAGTTGCTTGGGTTGCCAGTGCTGCTGCAGTCACCAGAAAACCAGAAGGACCAGGACATACACAGTGGCTCGCTCACTCACTGGCTGCTGGCTGGGAGCTACGCTGGACAGCTGCCCATGTACCTGCAGGCTGCCCTTCTCAGGTAGTGGGACTTCTTCTCCCCACCAGGCTTCTCCAGGGAGAGAACTGGGAGGAAACTTCCCAACCGTTTCTGACCCAGCCTCAGAAGTCACACAGCATGGCTTCCATCGTACCCTGTGGTCAAGCCAGGTGTAAGCCTTGCAAGATTTAAAAGGAAGGGGGACGGAACACTTCATTCTCAAGAGAAGTATCAAGGAACTTTGGGCCATTTTCAAAGAACTGTCTCTCCCGAAGTACAACAGGTATATCTTACCACACACAACTGGCCATCTTGCTATCTTTTTCCCAAGTGACATTTAATTAATTAATTATGCCTAATGAATTCTGATATCTTGGAAACTTTAAATCCTGGCTTGGCAAATGACTAGCTGTGTGTCCTTAGAAGAGTTACACAACATATCTGTGCCTCAATTCTCTTCTCTGGAAAATGGGGACACATTAGTGTCTCTCTCATAGGATCATTTAGGATTATATGAGACAGTCTTTTTTTTTTTTTTTTGCAGTTTTTGGCCAGGGCTGGATTTTGAACCCACCACCTCTGGCGCCCTACTCCTTTGAGCCACAGGTGCCGCCCCTAAATGAGACAGTCTTTACGAAGTGCCTAGTTCTTCTTAGAGTGAACACTCAGTATATATGAGCGGTTACTTTTGATGAAGTAGGTCAATTAGATTCAAATAGAAGGACTGTCGTGGAATATTATCCCCCTCATTCATCGAGCACTAAGTAAGTTTGGATAAGGATTCTACACACACCTAGCTGTGTTCCCCAAGATGCGAAGCAATCCGTCAGGGTGGGACCTTTCTATCTGGTTTACATATGAGAAAACTGACCCCCCAGGCATTTCAGAGCTCCTTCTACATCACACAACCGATAAACTTACATGATGGGAACTTGAGAGTTATCAAGGACATCTATTAACAGTTTTGCCAAAATCTTTATTCTAAAGAAGGGTCAGCAAACTCCAGCCTACTGCCTGTTTTTTGCAAATAGATTTGATCAGAACACAGACGTGCTCACTTGTTTACATATTGGCTACAGCTACTTTTGCACTTGAACAGAGATTTTGAATTATTGCAGCAGAAGCTGTACGGCCTGCAAAGCCTGAAATATTTACTATCTGGCTTTTTATGTGAAAATGTTTGCTAATTTCTGCTCTAAAACATAAAAGAAAAAGCTCTAAGTGAAAGCTTTCAGAGTGACCGGTCACAGCCTTTCCTGTATAAATGAGCCACATAACATGTAATGGGAATCTGCAAAATGTATAGAGCGATGGCTTTAAAAAGATCAGATTTCTCCAGGGAGATTAGAGGGCAGTTTGTAGCCCCCGTTTCTTACCTCCAGAGATGTTCCCTAAGACAAGACAAAAATACATGAACTGCACCCAGATTTAAACATTAATTTTGGGAGGTTTGCCAGACCAGATGGTTAGAAAAGCTAAATACCATTGATTTATTTCTTACCCTTTAGAAAGCAACATTAGCGACGGCGGACGTTATCAGAACAAATGAGAATCAACAACAGCACACAGATCAGAGGAGAATTAAGAACAAATGCTGTTGGATTTTATTATGCCATAATTAATTTTGTACGTAGAAGCAGCATTCATTATTAGCAAATTGTGAACTTCACCGACCAAGCTTTATCTAATGGCAGCTGGACAAGGATGGACTTTTCTGTTTCAGGGATGTGACTTCCTTTGGTCGCATTTTGACGGTGATTTCTAGCACTCTGAGAATACTCTTTGCAAATGCAATTACCCCTCCATCGGATACCTTTTAAGCATGTAGTAAATGATATAGTCTGAGAAAGCAAAGTGAGTAACACTTGATCCTTGCAAACATTGCCATACAGGAATGATTTCCATCCTAAGGTGAAACAATGGTTTTCCCCTTCTTTTCAATCCCAGACCTTACCGAGAATATGATCAAAGCTGCAAATTCTGTATTTAGGGGGGAAAATGTGCAGAGGTATTTGTGAAGAAAATATTACATGTAACCTCACGAAGTTTTTAATTTCCTGCAGGTCATTCCTGCAGTGGAAGTCCATGTAGGGTTTAATCTCATTTTTAGAACCATTGTGGTCCAGCAGGGACACGAGCGGAACAGTGAGCTGGGGTGCGTACTTGAGAGAAAGTCAGGAGGAAGGCAGGGCTTCACAAACAAGTCGTGTTCTAACTTCTGTTCTCAGGAGATTAAGGTGGGAAAATATTTTCTAGGTGGGAGAATGGCTTATACTGAAGTAATGAGATGTGGTCTGGCATGGGACCTCAGAAGGTCAAGTTTGACCTTCTTGTGCTGGGGAGGACGCCCCAGCAGGGCTGATGGAGGTCTTAGCGTTTCCGATCTGTTCCCAGTCTGTCCAGATTGCTCAGTCAACCTCAGCTACAGTCCTTCCTCTGACTCTCTCTTTACCAAAATAAAAACCAAGTAAGTATAGGGAAGAGTGAATGGATCACTAACAAGAGAAAGACAGAAGGTGGCAAAAAATGAATACACATCTTAGGAAAAGGAAAAAATGATTAAATTAGTAACATTCAAGTCCATCTGACTTCTGCAATCACAGGAGCTGCTCAGGTGACTTGTATTCCTCCTTTGTTATGGGTGTGTGTTGAATATTACAGCTTTATTACAGTTTTTTCTTTTCTCAATATGTGTGTACATTTTTCATAACCCTCTGTAAGTCCTCCAGAATTCCTGGCTTTTTAAAAGGTTTTAATGCGTGACTGACTCTATGGAAGTATTCTACATTGGTCAAAAATGATTAGTTATTCTTAGCTTAAAAAAAATCATTTGGTTCAGTGTCTGAACCCAGGGGAAAGTGTGCAGAGTCAGACAAGAGGTGTTCACCCCCAGCACGGCCCTCGTTTAGTCTGGTCTAGTTCATTACCTTTCTGAGTCTCAGTTTTCCTGCGGGTGAAGCAGGTGAAAGAAAATTTACCACAAAGGATTGCTACAAAATTAAATTGAATTTGTAATAGCTATGTAGATAGATAGATAGATCTTTGTTTAATGGCGTATGCTTAATTTTTAAAAAGTAAGAAAAGAGGAAATAAGGAATAAAGAAGCAGGTGAAAACAAATCTGTGTCCTTACCCGCTCCAGGGTGAATGGCACGTCTTGTAGCGTTCAGCCCCCTAGTGCCGGATCATCCATCCCTCAAGAGAAAGAGACTGTCTACTCTGACACCTTATACCAAACCTGCTGGGATCCAGTCTCTACTCTTTCCAGCCACATTTGGGAGACTTGATTCCTCCACTGCACAAGTTCTGAGCAATGGACAAAATGGCTGTGTATGAAAAGACAGTAACTTATCAAGAAGTTTAAACAAATGCTTTGCTGTTTCTCCAAAGGGGGTGAAAATACATAATCACGTGACCACAATCTGGAGAAGGCAATGATAGTTGAGGGTAACAAGAGCTTGCCGTGTTAGCAAATGTCGTCCTCTGCAGTGCCGCGTGGAACTTGGAATTCTCCTTCCTAGCTTTTGGCAGGATCGATTGTTTCCAGAAGGCCATTTCAAAATTTAAACCTCACTGCCTGCCACAGCAGCTCCAATGGAGAACTATATGTCAATTAAAGACTGCAGATTCTGTGGCAGAATGCAAGGAAATCCTGGTTGGGATAAGGTTTAAGAGACTTCAGTTGCAAGAGAGAGCCCACTACAGCCTGGCACACAATGAGATCTTTAATACCAGATGCAGCCACTTGAGGATATTCCAAACCCAATGGGAAAAGAAAAGGCAACAATGATGAAGATGTCAGAAGGGTGGAGGCGTCAGTTCAAGAGTCTGGCTTGGTTTGTGATTGCACTTGGAGACTGTTCTTTGTCATCTAATGAGCTCCGTCACTTGGTAAAATAATTTATAATGAGGCTCAAGGAATCAGTCACATTGAGAGGAAAGGGGAAAGGTACGTCCTTGGGTTCCCTAGACCACAGGAAGCGCAGAACACGTGGTGTGCTCTTTGTCCGTGTGGAGGACAGCCTCTTAGCCCCGTTCACTTAGAACCAGGCAGGTCACTCTGTTTATGTGGCAGCTGTGACCTCCCTGGCGTCCCTTCCCGTCAGCTGGAGCCGGAGCACAGCCCCATGACACAGCCTTGCATCATCTCCTCGGAGCACAGCCAGGTGGAGACAGAACAGCTGGAAAGGAACGAGGGAAAAACGCCCCAAGGAGTCCACAGAGGGGCCAGAAATCCCCTCTGGGTAAGATAACATTAGGAGCCTGAAGTTACTTTTATCAACCATAATGACAGCGTGAGGAGAAAGAAACCCAATGCCAGCCTGAGAGGCAGATCACACTGGAGGGCAAGATGCTTGTGAACAAGGGGGAAGGTTTTGTACATTTTTAGCATTTGGTGATTTGATGACACGTTTGCTAACGCCTGACAGCAGCCGCTCTCCATACGACAATAGAGCAGAAAGTCCCACAGAAGATACACAAAGTTCCACTGTGGTTTAATAATCAAAACCCACATTTTAGCTGTTTTTTTAATGGTTCAGTGTCACTGCTCAGATTATGACTCATTTCTTTAAAGAAAATCTCAGTTTTTGGAATGGGAGGAGGGAGGGGGTTTGGAGGGATCACTTTTGAGGTTTGTCTTATAGGGGTACAGGTGAATCTTTCTAAGAGTAGAATGTGAACGTTTTAAAGCAATAACTGAGAAAATGACATGAAGGCTGTGTTGACCAGTT
>CAUYTI010059037.1:0-14123 GCA_963575145.1 Galago senegalensis | reverse complement strand
TTTAAAGCAATAACTGAGAAAATGACATGAAGGCTGTGTTGACCAGTTTGATGGAAGTATTTCAGAATGCATGTGAAAACCCCACACTGTACCCCAGAAGAGTATCAATGTACATAGTTAACATTCAATAAAAAAAAAATGAAAAAAAAAAAGAAAAAATTTGAAGGTATAAAACCCATAGATAAAAATTAAGTACATGGACAAACCCAGAATACTCTAAATATTGTTATTGTGGTATGCAATTTAGTCATGAGTCTAGTATGAAGCTCAAGAGAAAAATCTATAAAAAACAATAAAAGCGATAGCAACTTGTTTAGAAATAGGCAATACAAAAGTATGTAATTTGGCTTGGCACCTTTAGCTCAAGCGGCTAAGGCGCCAGCCACATATACCTGAGCTGGTGGGTTCGAATCCAGCCTGGGCCCACCAAACAACAATGACGGCTGCAACCAAAAATAGCCAGGTGTTGTGGTGGGCACCTGTAGTCCCAGCTACTTGGGAGGCAGAGGCAAGAGACTCGCTTGAGCACAAGAGTTGGAGGTTGCTGTAAGCTGTGATGTCACAGCACTCTACCCAGAGGGACAACTTGAGCCTGTCTCAAAAAAAAAAAAAAATCTATATATATATATGCAATTTAAGACAACATAAAATCAAAATGTGGGGGTATGGAGTTAAAGTGTGAAAGGGTTTTTTATTTTTTGTTTCTATTCTTTTCTTTGTGATCTAAGATAAGTTGTCATCTCTTTAAAATAACTTGCCATACTATGTATCTATAAGCTGTTTTTTGTAAGCCTCATGGTAACTACAATGCAAAAACCTATAAGAGCTTCACTAAAAATAAAAAGCAACATGATATGAGTTGTCATGAATTAAAATAGTAAACAAATAGCAACAAATTAAAACATACTACCAAGAGAAAAATCACTTACCCACAAAGAAAGACTGTGAGAAAGAAAGAGAGGAGTTACAAAACAACTAGAAAAGAAACAACAAAATGGCAGTGATTAGTCTTTGTCAGTAATAACACTAAATGTGAATAGGCTCAATTCTTCAATTAAGAGGCACAGAGTGGCTGAATGGATAAAGAAAAAAGACCCAATTGTATGTTTCCCACAAGAAACCTGCTTTACCTATAAATACACTCAGAGATTGGATGTGTGGAGGTATAAAAAGTCATTCTGTTAATAAAAAAAAAGACATTCCATGCAACTAAAAATGAAGAGAGAGCAGAAGTGGTTATATTTCTATCAGATCAAATGGACTACAAATCAGAGACTGTAAAAAAGAGACAAAGAAGGTCACTATATAATAATGAAGAGGTCAATTCAGCAAAGAGACAAACAAATACCCAAGTACATAAAGCAACATTAATAGACCTAATGGGAGAGACAGATTGTAATACAATACTTGTAGAGGACTTCAACACCCCCATTGTCAGTAATGAACTGCTAATTCAGATAGAAAGTCAACAAAGAAACATTGGAGTTGAAGTACACATTAGACCAAACATGCCTAAGTGGCATCTGCAGAGCTTTTTACTCAACTGGTGCAAAATACACATTCTTTTCATCAGCACATGGAACACTATCCATAATAGACCACATTTTAGGCCACAAGTCTCAACAAATTCAAAAAAGAGAAATCTTATCAAGTATCTTTTCTAACCAAAGTATAATAAAACTAGAATTCAATAACAAGATGAACCTTGGAACTACACAAATACATGGAAATTAAACAGTATGCTCCTGTGTGACCAATGAGCTAATGAATAAATTAAGAAGGAAGTTTTAAAAATTCTTCAAACAAATGAAAATGAAATAACAACAAACCTAAATCCGTAGGATATAGCAAAAGCAGTATTAAGAGGGGAGTATATAGCAATAAATACCTACAGCAAAGAGGTAAAAAAAATTTACATAAACAACATTATTACGCACCTCAAAGAACTACACAAGCAAGAACAACTCAAACCCAAAATTAGTAAAAGGAAAGGAATAATAAAGATCAAAGCAGAAATGAATGAATTGTGAGAAAAAATACAGAAGATCAAGTTGGTGATAAACATCAATAAATCTTTAGTTAGATAAAACAAAAAGAGAAGATCCAAATAAATAAAATCAGAAACAAAAGAGGAAACATAAGAACTGAAATCACAGAAATACAAAGACTCATTAGAGACTATTACAAACAATTATACATTAACAAATTGGAAAACCTAGAAGAAATGGATACATTGCTGGATGCATACAACCAATTGAGATTGAACCATGAGGTAATAGAAAACCTCAACAATCAATAAAGAGTAATGAGATCAGAGTCATAATAAAAAGTCAGCCATTAAAGAAAACCTCAGGGCCTGATGATTTTACTACTGAATTCTATCAAACATTTTAAAAAGAACTAATGAAACCATAACTTCAAGGATCATTTCTATAGCTTGTTACTATGGAAAGAAGCATGGAGAATCCTCAAAGAACTCAAAATAAACCTTCCATTTGATCCCGCAATCCCATTACTAGGTGTCTACCCAGAAAAAAAAAATCATTTTATCTTAAGGACATTTGCACTAGATAGTTTACTGCAGCCCAATATATAATTGCCAAAATGTAGAATCAACATAAATGTCCATCAGTCCACAAATTGGTTAATAACTAGTGGTATATGTACACCATGGAATACTATTAAGGCACAGAAAAAAGATGGAGACTTTACATCTTTTATATTAACCTGGATAGAGTTGAAAAACCTCTTTAGTAAAGTATAAGAAAGGAAAAGCAAGCATCCAATGTACTCAATACTAATATGCAGCCAGTAGACAAAATAATTTACACTCACACAAGAGAAAAACTCAATTTATCTCAAGGTGGGGGGAGGCAGAAGGAAGAAGCGGGGTGAGGGGCAGGGGATTTGTATGTTCTCACCCAATGGACACAATGTAAGGATATATGGCACATCTCCTGGGTGAGAGGCACAACTACAACAGGGACCTTACCTAATAAATGCAAACATTGTAACCTAATGAATTATACCCTTATATTACTCTAAAATGAAAAATAAATGAATAAAAATTAAAAATACTAATACTGGGCCAGGCATGGTGGCTCATACCTATAATCCCAGCACTCTGGAAGGCTGAAGAGGGTGGATTCCTTGAGCTCACGAGTTCAAGACCACCCTGAGCCAGAGCGAGACCTTGTCTCTAAAACCAGCCAGGCAGTGTGGGGGACACCTGTAGTCCCAGCTACTCTGGAGTCTGAGGCAAGATAATCACTTGAGCCCAAGAGTTTGAGGTTGCTGTGAGCTATGACACCATAGCCCTCTACCGAGAGTGGCAAAGTGAGACTCTGTCTCAAAAAATAAAGATTAATTAATTAATTAAACTAATATTAATTCTACTCAAACTACTTCAAAAATTGAAGGGAATAGAATACTTCCAAGCTCATTCTACAAAGCCAGCATTACCCTGATACCAAAACCAACAAGGACACAACAAAAAAAGAAAAGAAATAGAAGAAAAAAAAAAAGAAAATAAAACTACAGGCCAATATCACTAATTAACACAGATGCCCAAATCAAATCCTCACCAAAATCCTAGAAAACTAAATTCAACAACACATTTTTAAAAAAATGGTCATTCACCATAATCAAGTGGGATTCATCCCCAGGATACCAGAATGATTCAACATATGCAAATTAATAAACATACCAAAACAAAAGCTATATGATCATTTCAAAAGATGCTGGAAAAGCATTTAATAAAAATCAGCATCGCTTTATGATAAAATTTCTTAACAAACTCGGTATAAGAGGAATATACCTCAAAATGATAGAAACTCACAGTAATCTAGAGATGATTTAAAGTATATGGGAGGATGTAAATAGGTTATATGCAAATACTACATCATTTCATATCAAGGACTTGAGCATCATCAAATTTTCATATCCATGGGGGTCTGAGAACCACTGCCATGCAGATACCTGGGGATGATTGTACTAAGTGTTAGCAAGGGTCTACTTCTCAAGTTGAGTGAATGGTTATGGGGGTGTTTGCTTTGTAACAATGTTTATTCTGTACTGATTGGCTTTCCATAGGTATATTTCACATTGTAAATAACATAAGTGCTGGAGCAGTTAAATAAGAAGTTTCTTGATGCTGCCCCTTTCTCATTACTTCCCAAGCTGATTTCCAGCTTGTTGCTGAAGGCTATTTGCTAGCCAAATGGGATCAAGTGTTTGTATTATGCGGCATAGCATTAAAATAAAAATTGTAAGCACTTTGGACTGCTTTGATATCTCTGCAGTTGAGTCAACAGGCTGGTGTTCATGAATAAACACAAGTCTGTCATTGTAACACACACACACAAATGTGAGGAATGTGATCCTATTTTTGTTTCATACACACATATTGAGTGTATGTTCAAACAAAATAGCATTTATGAATAAATGTAATCAGTATTTCTGATGGACTTCTTTCTTTTTGAGAAAGTGTCTCACTTTGTTGCTGGGGCTAGAGTGCAGTGGCATCATCATAGCTCACTGCAACCTCAAACTCCTGGCTTCAAGGGATCTTCCCTTGCTGGCCACCCAAAGTTCTAATATTACAGAATGAGCCACTGTGATTAGCCTAGACTTAATTCTTTACTATATGTTTCTTCCTTCCATATACTGTATGCATGTTTTTATAATGAATGCACTATTTTCATAGCCAGAGTAAACAACAAAGCATTTTCCTTTAAAAATTATGCACTCACAGTATTCCAAAATACCCAAAACTTGAACATTTCAATAGGAAATGGCCAATATACCTGTATGGGCAATTAACATTAGAAAATATCTATGGTTAACAAGTATAACACATATTTAATCTCCCAAAATTACGTATAAAAACAAAATAAAAATTCCCTGTATTATATTTAATTTCACAAATTCTCAAAATCAGATACAAAAACAAGATAACTATTTGCTCTACAAAATAAAGAAAAGCATTTTACAATCAGTGAAACCTGGTTTCTTCTACCCTCAATGAATCCTCAACAATAAATTTTTTTTTAAAAAAGAAAAGCATTTTATAAAAATCCAGAGTGGTTGGGGATACTAGGCACATATTGTCATGAACTGCTTATGGAAATACAAATTGTAAAATCTTCCAGGAAGGTAACTAGGCAATGAGTTCAAATGTCTTAGAATTCTATCAGTCCTGGATCCAGCAATTTAATTTCAAGGTGTTCAAGAAAATAATCTTCAAAGATATAGCTGCAAGAATATTAGTGGTGAAAAAAGGCCTTGAAATAATATGAATAAGTAACAACAGGGGGCTATTTAAATATATTGAAATACGGTTAATTTAATTAAATGTTTCTTAAAAAGTTAAATGCCATTGAATGCTCTGAAGCTATTAAAAAGGCTATTGAGGAAGAATATTTATTGGCAAATAAATGGAAAGAAGACTCAAACAAGTTACAGGTACTGACTCTATCATGCTGTTTTGTTAAAACAAGGGTGGCAGTGATGACAAAGATTAAAATGAAGTTTAAAGCACTGTTAAAAGCTGCTCATCAAAATGCTAACTACTATTTCTGCATGGTGGCATAAGAAACATTTTTTCTTTCACTTTTCCCATTTTATCTAACTTTATAAATAGGACATGTGTTCTTTTTTTAAAAGAGACAATTTTTTTTTTTAAATTACCCATTACTCAGTGCCTGGAAGGTCCCTGCCCTGGACCCCTGCTCCCACTCTGCCTCCAAATCTGTGCTTCCATGAATCTCATCACTGGGGCCTCAAAGCCACCCTACCCAACCCCTCCAAATCCACCCCAGGTATCCTAACCTTGCTCTTCATTGCTTTTTCCTATTGTATTTGTCCTCTAAGATAATGCATGATATAACACTATGTTCACAGCTAATTGTCGGTTCCCTACACCCAAAAAGAAAAACGTTTTCCGGGGCTATACAGTTGTGCTTAGTACCCACAGATAAGCCTCTCATAACTCTTCTGGGGAATAGCTGAAGGGAAAATGGGTCTGTTCCTGGTTATTATATAGTTTCGACCCACCCCCCATCTGCCATGATTCTCACTGACACCAAACTACAGAGCACCAACCTACGGCCCTTCCCAAAGAACCCCAACCCGGAGACCCGACGGCTCAGCAGGGCCCTCAGGCGGGCTCTGAGCATTTCACTGCTGAGACCTGGCTCTGCTTTCAGCTGACCAACAAGAGAACTACACTTCCCAGAATGCCTGGGTTCCCAGGTGAACTACATTTCCCAGACGGACGTGCGGTGGCCCCGCCCCGACCCCGCCCCTCCTAGACCTGAGTGGGCTGAGGAGTGCTCGCCGCCGGGTTAGCGAGCTTGAGTAGCTTGAGGTTCCCGTGGACGTCGCGGGGCTGAGACCCAGCGCGAGGATAGTGCCGGACTGGGGCAGTTCTGAGCCTCCCGCCTGCTAGAGTCGCTGGGGGAGGTGCGGCCCACGGAAACCCCCGAGCCAGGGGAGGTGAGCGGTGGAGGCGGAGGGGCGGTCCCGGGCCTTGGGAGAATGCAGCGCCGGGGCGCTGGGACAGACTGCGGCCACCGGGGACCCTGAGAGACCTTTATGGGCTCAGGCGGGCACCTCTGCATCTGTCGTTGACCCCTACCAGCCGTCCCGCGACCCTGCCCCGGACGCGTCAGGTCGGGTCCTTGGTCCCCAGCAGCCCAAGGCCCAGCCTCCCTCCTGCTTCCTGCAGGCTGCTCACCGCGGGTTCCCGCCCGGCGCTGCAGGCCCTGGGCAGACGCCCTGGCGCTGGTGCTGTCGAGTGAGGGCGCAGGACGTGCCTTCCGGGGAAGTGAGGCGCTAGCGTTCCCGCGTGGCGAGGCCAGGACCGAGACCCACGACTTTGGCTTCTGTGCGTGTTCCTCAAGTCAACCCCTTTCTCCGCCTTTAGGAAAACCAGCATTTTCCTTTTTTGAGGTAATTTTCTGTAGACGTCTGGGATTTGATTCCTTGACGGAGGGAGCGGAATCAGGTGGGAAAGGCTCGAGGTGGAGGAAAGTTGTCAGCCGCCCGCCCTGAGATCAGAGCGGATCTCCGGGCGCGTGGTGGTGCCAGCCTTACCCGCGGTGTGAACGGGGGCGGGCCGCCCCACTTCGCCCTTGGTTTCCTGATCCATAAGATGGGGGTGCCGGCAATACCAGCTGGCGCTGTAACACTAACGATGTTGGCCAGGGCTCAGGGGGTCGCTTCTGCTGATAGGGTTCAGTGTCCTGCTCCGAGTCCTGTTCTCTGGGCTCTCTGAGCCGCAAGAGTTAGGACCTTCACCAGGATCCCCATCCCATCTTTCTTGTTGTGCGGGCTCCTAGCTCTTTCTTTCCCTTCCTCCCCACCGAGGGCACTTGGGGTCGTTGTCAGGTGGTATAAAGATTCCAGAGCTGCTGACTCTGAGGGGTGGAAAGCAGAAGGGGCTTCCTTCTGGCTCCCCTTTTCTTCTCTCAGATCCGCCTTCTGAAGACTGCACCCATGCACAGGGGAAGAGCCCAGAAGGAAAACATGGCTACTGAGCAAAGGAAAGCAAGGTCTCAGGTGAGCTCATTGCCATCTCTGTTTTTAGTGGATGAATTTTTTTTTTAAAAAAAAAAACCTTCTAAGTGAAGTTCTCTACCCAATACAGTCATCACGTGGTTTCAGAGCACAATAGTCCTTTTTTTTAATTGCAGTTTTGGCTGGGGCCAGGCTTGAACCCACCACCCCCTGTATATGGGGCTGGCGCCCTACTCCTTGAGCCACAGGCACTGCTCAGCGCAATAGTTCTTACCTCAGAAGTGTTGGTCCACTCTGCTGGATGGTGGATTCTTGGGGAATGCTTCCCCACCCTCCCATTCCATGCCTAGTGTTCTTTTCTTTTCTCAGTAGACACACTTTTGTTCTCTAATGTCAATCCACTGTGTGATTACTCATTTGACAGGTGAGTCTTATGTCACTAGTGATATAGCAAACATGCATACCTGGGAAAAACCTTTCTGGCCCTGCCTCCTTCACTCATCCATGTCTTCCATTCCTACCCTTGGTGAGAATGCTTTTCTTTCTTTCCACTACTGAGCATTTTCATAATACCCCCCAGGCTTCTCCAACTCATAGGATTTAGTTTTTCTCTGTCTTAACTTTATGGATCATATGCCTTGTTTGTACCCCTCTCTTGAAAACTGATCTAGACCTGCCATTTTTATCTTTATGTTGGGAGAGAGGGGAAGAATTCCAACCAGGTGAGGTAATGCATGAACAAAGAACAGCCATGTTGCAGGGGCCACAGGTGGAGAGAGCTCTTGCCTTCTTGAGAGAGTCCCTCAAGAAGCTGGAGGGAAGGTCTTACGGAATATTGGTATTGGATAGGCCATGTACACGGTACACAATGGTTAAGAAGTAAGACTCTCAGACCAGACAACAGAGTTTTACCCATCTGTTACTGTTTATCACCCTTAGGCAAACAACTCCCACCTTACTGTGTCTCAGTTTAGTACCCTATAAAATGGTAATAACAATTGTGTTTACCTCCTAAGGTAGGTAAGAGGATCATATGAGTTACTGCACGGAAAGTATTTAGATTAGGGTTCGACTTGAGATTCAGATTGCCATGATAACTGTACAATATGTAGTTGTTGTGTAGCTGAATGATGTTGTATTAGCAATAATATTGATAGAAATTGCCATGCAATATTTCTGTTACCCAGAAAATACTCATTTTTTCTTTACTCATCTTCATGTAACAATAACAGTTGATGTTTATTAAATGTAAAGCATGCTAGGGAATGTGCTGAGGGCTTTACAGTTGTTATTTCTCACTTTCACAATAGCATAGCAATTATTTTTCCTGTTTTGCAAATGAGCAAATGAAAGCTCAGTCCATAACCAGGCCATCCACTGCAACTGTGGTGTATGTCTTTCAGACCACCAGGGGATCCAGCTGTGTGTTTCCAGAGCTCTTCTACAACATGACATTATCTTTTGGGCCCCTGAATGTGGTAGGGTCTGATCTGAGGCTACACTTGCCATTACATAATTGGGCTATTCTTTTCCCTTTAAGATTTTCCCATTCTATTCCAACAAAGCCTAGTTACTTTCCTGCCCAGAATCTTCTCCATCTTTGTGTATGAGTCAATACCATAGTCCTTTCCAACCATATCTGCTGCCCATCCATCAATACCTAGTAGACTTGTGTGTAAAATTCAGTGACAGAAAGTATAAGAACAGAGAAAGGGCTAGGCGCCTGTATCTCAGTGGTTAGGACACCGGCCACATACACAGAGGCTGGTGGGTTTGAACCAGGCCCAGGCCTACCAAACAATGACAACTATAGCAACAACAAAAAAATAGGCATTGTGGCAGGTGCCTGTAGTCCCAGCTACTTAGAAGGCTGAGGCAAGAGAATCGCTTAAGCCTGAGAGTTTGTGGTTGTTGTGAGCTGTGACGGCATGGCACTGTACTAACGGGTGACAAAGTGAGACTCTGTCTCAAAAAAAAAAAAAAAAGGCCAGGTACAGTGGTATATGCTTATAGTCCCAGAACTTTAGGGGGCTAAAGCAGGAGGATCACCTGAGGCCAAGAGTTGGAGACTTGGCTGGGCAACAGAGCAAGATACAATCTCTACAAAAAAACACATGTGCACACAAAAATTAGCTTGGTATGGTGGCACACACCTATAATCCCAGTTACTCAGGAAGCTGAGTTAGAATTCTTGAGTCTAAGAGTTGGAGGTTACAGTGAGCTATGATCATGCCCATGAACTCAAGCCTGGGTGACAGAGTGTGAGACCCTGTCTCAATAAAAAAAAAACAAACAGAGCCAGGCGCAGTGGCTCATGCCTGTAATCCTAGCACTCTAGCCGAGGCAGGTGGATTGCCAGAGCTCACGGGTTTGAGACCAGCCTGAGCAAAAGCAAGACTCTTCCTCTAAAAATAACTGGGCATTGTGGCAGGCACCTATAGTCCCAGCTACTTGGGAGGCTGGGGCAAGAGAATCACTTGAGCCCAAGAGTCTGAGGTTGCTGTGAGCCTGATTCCACAGCACTCTACTGGAGGTGATAAAGTAAAACTCTGTCTCAAAAAAAGCCAGAGAGAAAACATACTGAGTTGTGGGTTCACAGTTATAAAATTTTAGTTATAGTCTTGCCACACTAATCAAGCATTTGGCCTGGGGTCTTGTCTGCTATGGACCTCATGTTCCTCATTTGCAGTGAGGATGGAACTAGGTAAGAAGTGGCATACAGTCCTAGGCAGTTACATGGTTTTCTTTCATTGTTCAAATTATTTCTTATGTTTTCTTTGTCTGACAATTGGGCTGTAAATTCTTTAAGGGCAAAGATCATTTCTTATATTCTCACCATGCCAGTGTCCGTAAATTATCATAACATGTATTATATGCTCATTGTAATAATTTAGAGGAAGAAAAGTAAAATCACTCTTACTCTAATATCTGGACGTAATCACTTTTGTGCCCTTTGGAATGCATCCCTCTGAATCATTTTCTATGCCCATCTATTTATGTGCATTTGTCTGTATGTTTGTGTTTATTTTATCATTTTAACTTTTTTTATTGTGACAAAATATACATACCATGAAATTTATCATTTTAGCCTTTTTGAGTACATAATTCACTGGTATGTTAAGTACTTTCACACTATTGTGTAACTGTCATCACTATCCATCTTCATTGAATATTATTTCATTTATTTCTTAACCCTAAGAGATAGATATTGGAAAGCAGTTTGGCATAGTGGTTAAAAATGGCACCTCAAATATTCACCTTGATTGGAATTCTACTTCTACATTCGCTACAGGACGTTAACAAATTTTATATCTTCTCTATGACTTTGTTTTTTCTTGTATAACATGGGAGCAATAATAGGACCTTTTAGAATTGTTGTGAAGATTAAATAAAGAATATCACTAAAGATTAATGTAAAGCTCTATGAGAGGTAATTGACCCATAAAAACATTCAGTAAATTATAGCTATTTTAATTTTCATTATCTTTTTTTTTTTTTAA
This sequence comes from Galago senegalensis, assembly GCA_963575145.1. Taxonomy (NCBI): domain Eukaryota; kingdom Metazoa; phylum Chordata; class Mammalia; order Primates; family Galagidae; genus Galago; species Galago senegalensis. The sequence goes on along the minus strand of CAUYTI010059037.1, from coordinate 3,105 downwards.
TGTTTTTGAGACAGAGACTTAACTCTCTTGCCCAGGCTAGAATGCCTTGGCATAATCATAGCTCAGATCAACCTCAGACTCCTGGGTTCAAGTGATCTTCCTGCCTCAACCTCCCAAGTAGCCAGGACTACAGGCACCCACCACAACACCCAGCTAATTTTTCTATTTTTAGTAGAGACTGTGTCTTGGTATTTCTCCGACTGATATCTTCCTGTTTCAGCCTCCCAGAGTGCTAGGATTGCAAGGTTACACTACTACTCATCACTGAGTATTTAGTTTGTTTCTGAGTTTTTTTTTCTTATTAACGAATATTATATGAAGTATCTTTGTGTGGGTACTTTTCTGCACTTGTTACAAATAAAGTGATTGATGAGTTAAATATACACGTTTCCAAGTTTTTTAATAGGTATTTTCAAATTGCCTTCAGAAAGATTATTCTAATAAATGTCCCCACTAATGGCCTTGATCCCTCTACACATCTTTACAAGGCCTGGGTCATGCTTTATGCTACTTAGCATATGTTGTTACTGGTCAATTATTTATTAAACAAATGGCCTAGAACCTTTAGGACCTTGAATAGTATCAGAAGCATTTCGTGGGCACCATGTCTGCCTCTCCACTTCTATCCTTTTCACTCTGTGAGGTGTAGTCCTAGGTGAGCTGGAATGCTTTGTCTTTATAGGTATCACTGATGTTTGAGGATGTGGCTGTGCTCTTCAGTAGGGATGAATGGAGAAAGCTCGATCCTTCTCAGAGAAACTTGTACCGGGATGTGATGCTGGAGAACTACAGTAACCTGGTCTCACTGGGTAAGGATATTTCCTCTGCAGATACTGAATTCAGAAATTGTGATACCTCAGATACCCCTTCTATAAGAGCTGCAGGTCATCTAAACATTTTATCTGAGTTTGAGGGTTATACAAATCAGATATCTAAAAAAGATTACAAATATATTCCCTGTAGGCATGGAATTACCCTATGTATAGGAATGGAGGAGGTGATGTTGACAGTCATCCCCTTCTCTCTCTACACATGGATAAGGCATCATTTCCCATACCAATTATTCTGTGATTGGTTTGCTCATCTCTCAATAGAGCTTTGTTCAAAGTCAACCTAACACTTAACCTTTCCCACTTGTTTTTTCCAGGGGTCAGCATACTTTTTCTATAAAGAGCCAGATTCCCTGGTGGTCTAGTGGTAAGGATAAGAAAAAGTTATATATACACAGATGTACACAAAATTATATTTAACATATATATAATTATATATATAATGCAAAGAGACAGGTAGTAAATATTTTGGGCTTTGAGGGCCACATAGTGGTATCCATAATGTAGTCCTCTTTTCCTTTTTTCACTATTCCTTGCCTTAGTCCATATATAAACAAACAGTGGTCTGGATTTGGCATACAGTTCATAGTTTGATGACCACTGCACTCTTTGAAAGAGAGTCAGGTAGTTTTTTCAAGCTACCTAGTACATAATCCTTTCTATAGGTAGTTGTTTCAAATTTTAATTAGTCTTTATGTGCAGTATTCCTTCTTTTATAGAAAGCTAATAGCACCCTATTAATTACCAAGGCTGCACGTTTATCATATTTCTCTAACATACAATTAATTATACCAAAGTCATGTCCTACAAGTTACTTGCCTTTTCTTTAACACATTCCCTTATATTGTGGGGACACAACTTGAACAACCCACAGAAAGTTTTGTACCATTTCTTGGATTTGACACTTAAATCTGGGATACCTCTTTGTGTCGAAACAAAACCAAGTCTGGTTTTTTCATTTTGTTTTTGTGTGTGTGTCTATGAGCAGGACTCCCATTTACCAAACCTAAAGTGATCTCCCTGTTGCAGCAAGGAGAAGATCCCTGGATGGTAGAGAAAGAAAGTCCTACAGGCTCCTTTCTAGGTGAGTGAGTGGGCCCAGGGTGCACAGGAATTGCTGCAGGCAACAGTCTAGTTAATAAGAGGAGCTGCAACCCACATATGGTGGGGAAACTCTCTTTAGGGTTCTCAATTCTCCAGAAGTGGTAGGGAAGAGGAAGCCCAGGCTCCTAGATAAGAGCTTTTGCTTATTTTCTTGTAATTGCTTCGCAAATGAAAACTCTAACAATTTCTTTACTTGTTCTTTCCTATTGTTTCAGAACAGAGCAGTGTTGTATTCATTCAGCAAACATAGTATATTTAAGGAATTGCAAATAATTCATTATGGCTAAAGCTCAGGATATGAATTTGGAAAAAGAAGGAGGTGAGGAAGGAAATGAGCCTAGAAAGTTAGAGAAGGGCAATGTAGTAAGTACTGTGGTACAATTCTAAGAGATGTACACATTGTGGTAGAGGAATGGGAAAAATTAAAGGATTTAAGCAGCAAAACACATGGTCTTTGATATGTTAGAAAATATAATCTGAATCACAAACAATTTAAATGTCCTTCAGTAGAAGACTAAAGAAACTACAAAGTGTCCTTATTCTGGCAAAGATTGTCAGACTGAAAAAAAAGATCTCACTGCTGTGAACTGAGTTCCAAGGCAAATTAAGAACTAAAGGAAGTTACAGAGGATTATAGCATATCACCATTTATGTTTGTGAAAAATTAGGTGTGTTTGTGTCTATGTGGGTAATGTGCATATAAGCCAGAGAAAAAGGTTAGGAGGACACACCTTAGCTGGTAACACTAGTTACATTTAGAATGAGAACAAGAATAAGTCTGTTGAAAGAAAACTTTATTTATATATAATGTTTTAATTTTTCATAGAGAATATATTCCTAAAGTTCTTAAGTGATTTGAGTTTAATAAGAATGGTCACGTTGGAAGCATCCTATGGCATAGATTTAAAGTGAAACAAAACTAGAAGTAGGAAACCTTAGGGGCTTACTGCAGTCATGGAGATAGGAAGTTACAGGCTCGGCGCCTATAGCTCAACTGGCTAAGGCGCCAGCCACGTACACCTAAGGTGGCGGGTTCGAATCCCCAGCCCGGACCCGCCAAACAACAATGATGGCTGCAACCAAAAAATAGCCGGGCGTTGTGGCGAGCGCCTGTGGTCCCAGCTACTTGGGAGGCGGAGGCAAGAGACTCGCTTGAGCCCAGGAGTTGGAG
>CAUYTI010059034.1:0-55320 GCA_963575145.1 Galago senegalensis | reverse complement strand
ATAATGTTTTTGAGTATTTGTGCTATCTCTGCCAGGCACTCTAATAAGATTATTTCATTGTATGTTCTGTCATTTAATCCTTATAGTATCCATGAAGTGAGTGTTATTATTATTCCCATTTTATGGGTAAGGAAACCAAGTCACATGCCAATATGTTTGTATAACCAGTTCCAAAAAGACAAACTCTTGTCTTGCTAATAGTATTTTATTGTCTTATATTTTCAAACTGTGTCAATGTGTTACCTCAAGTGATTTGATAATTCATCCCCATTTGTTCATGTGGGGGAAATTAGGCAAATAAGGGTGAGTCTGTACTTATGATGGCTCTACAGGAGCCATCTGAATCCCGGCCTAGGACATTTCCTCAAGAAACATGCTACCACCTTTCTGCTTGTCCAACCTACTAGATCCATACCAAAGACATGGGCCCCTCAATCTCCATGAGAGATTTGGAATTTTAGGAACCTTGAACAGTTATCAGAGGAGTGTTACAACATATTTCATTTATAGGATCTGGAGTATTCCAAATAAACGCCAACAACGAATTTATTTTTGTGCTCTTTTGTTGAATTAGTATCTAGAATTTGCCCTTGACAGCTCTAGAGCAAAAACCCAGGTCTATGACCAAAGCATCAATACTAATTGGGAAATAAATCAATTTGCTATAGCTAAAAGAGAAAAATTCCCACAAATTTATCTGTCATTTTGATTCATTCTTTCATCCTTTGTACTACGTTTTCAGGGTCTCAGAGAAGCTCATCTATCTATGAAGGTGTTCATGGAAGCACCTTGTTTTATATATGATGAAAATGGAGAGAGCACTTTTGATAGGAAACTTCACTGCTTGTTACTGAAAACCATCACAACAGTCATTATATCTAGTTTTCAAAGTTTTCCTGAAGTTAAGAGAACAATAGACGGTTAAAATGGCAATGTCAAGAGCATTCTGAGCTTTTATAATATTACCATTGAAATTTTTTTTTCCAGAATTTATAAGTAAAAATTAGGAATATTTGGGAAACTGAAGATAAATGAACTTTAATGCCCTCCTTTTTTTTTCTTTTTTTTTTTTTTTTAGAGACAGAGTCTCATTCCGTCACCCTCAGTAGAGTGGCATGGTGTCACAGCTCACAGCAACCTCAAATTCCTGGGCTTAGGCAATTCTCTTGCCTCAGCCTCCCAAGTTGCTGCAACTGCAGGTGCCCACCACAATGCCCAGCTATTTTTTTTTATTGCAGTTTGGCCAGGGCCAGGTTTGAACCCGCCACCCTCAGTATATGGGGCCAGCTCCCTACCCACTGAGCCACAGGCACCACCCTACCCTCCTTTTTTTTTTAAATGAAATGTTTTCTCTATCCCTTGGAAACTGAAAAATGTTTATTTTATACCATGGTTTTCATTTTCTTATTATTGAGTTAACTTGTGACTAAGGGCATTCCTCTTCAGCTATCCCTCTCCACAGGTTAAAATCCTCCAAAAGACACCTTTAGAGCTTTCTGTCTTCTCTTTCATTGATTAAACATCCTTTAGAATTCTTGGATCCAGTTTATTGGTTTTTTTTTCTTTTTATATATTCATAGAGCTTCTGGGGCTTATAATTTCTAATTTAGCAACAAGAGTTATTTCTCTGCTCCCTCCATCTCCCCCCCCAAACAAACAAACAAACAAACAAACAAAAAACTCAGGCAGTAGGAAAAGGTGTTTATTTTGACATATTTGTTTGTTGTCTAGGACAACAAATATTTGTGCATTTCTACCATTTTTTAATCTTAATTTATACAGCCCCGAATATTATGTCTTACTTTCTAATAGGATTTGATATACTTACCATGTCCAGTGCATCAGAAGTGCAGGCTTTGTAAACAATGTATGTGAGCCACTGTTCCTCTGCTGTAGTTTCTCACTCGTCACTAGAGCTATGGGTAATTTTAGAGACCCCCTGTAACTAATCTACCTGAGTGCTAGAAATAACCTGCTGTCTGTTTTAAAAATTAATAATACAAAACAATTGTGAATTAACATGTTTTAAAGTATGAGTAAAACATTGCTTATTTTAATAGTTGGCCAACATTTTAAAAAGTACAGTGAAAGTAAGTGTCTCTTCCTAATGTCTCATTTCTAAACATTGTTCCTTAAAAATAACCATAGTTAGGTTTGTGCACATCCTTCCAGTAATGTTCTATTCACATACAAGCGCACACACATAATATACACACAGACCGGGCACGTCTGTACTTAGACATGTGTGGATTCTCTTGTGCAACACATTCTCTTAGTGATGTATCTTGGATGTCTGCTCATATCTGTAAATGCAGATTCACCTCATTTGTAATGGCTAAATAGTATTTCACTTTGTTGGCCTGCCATAATTTAATGTATCTCTTATCAACATTTAAGGTTTTCCTGTTTTATCCTGTTGCAAACAATGTTGCGATAGACAAATCTTTTTGCATTATCCTATAAATGTATTTGTAGGATATATTTAAAAGCCAGGGAATTACTGGTGAAAGTGTACTTTTAGCATCACCAAATGTTGCCAAATTGTCCTTCAAAGTAACTACACTAATTTATACTTCTATCCACAGTGTATAAAAATGTCATATTTCTCCACATCCTTTTTTTTTTTTTTTTTTTTGAGACAGAGTCTCACTCTGTGGCCCTGGGTAGAGTGCCAGCCATGGTGTCATCATAGCTCACAGCAACCTCTAACTCTTAGGCTCAAGCGATCCTCTTGCCTCAGTTTTTCTATTTTTAGTAAAGGTGGGGTCTTGCTCTTGTTTAGGCTGGTCTCGAACTCTTGAGCATGAGCAATCCACCCACCTTGGCCTCCCAGAGTGCTAGGATTATAGGCGTGAGCCACTGTGCTGGCTTCATATTTCTCCACACCCTTGTCAACACTGTATATGACAAAAATTTTAGTTGTGTAAAAATAAAAGGTAAAAATAGTATCTTATTTTAATTGATGTTTTTAGTTGCTGCTGTATCTAAGGTTCAGTGCTTACTGAGTACTTACTATATATCATCTTTGAAATAGGAACTGGCAATCAAAAATTGTCCTTGTCCTTGACAAGCCATGAAAATGAGTAAGAGGCTTTTTCTTAAGAAGAAATGCAAAAGTTACAGGGATAGAAAAGTAGGTCTTAAGCACCTCACCTGCAAGAAATGACTGTCTCATTATAGATGGACAGCATCCATCCACGTCTGCTGCTGGTTCTATTCCCTGCCTACATTGGCAGCTTCCTCCCTGCCCTTTACAACAGAGCCTTTGCTTTCCTTGTGGAAGACAGCTGGCCACAGCTGGAGGTAGAAATGCTTATCCCTTATCTCCTAGCTTTGTTTTCCTGCATGACCTGGCTTGGTTATCTCACTGGTTGCTTTTAGGAGCAGGCACCGACTGATGGCTTCTGTTCTATAAGGGCACCAGGCAAGCCTGGAATCCCATCAACAGAATACCCTGAGAGCTCCATCAACTTTGTCATTGTTCAAGCTTGTCCAGCTCTGTGGATTTTCAGGAGAAGTATTTCATTTTAGGGCACCCAGATTTGATGATAGACACTTTGAGCATTTCTTTAGAATTCACTGAGAGAGGAAGAATACAGACAACAGTGACAATCCTTTGTGACCATGTTGGATCCTGATACTGAAGTAAACTAAATGAATAAAGAACAATAATACCTTTTGCAACAACCTATGTAGAACTGGAGACCATTCTCCTACATGAAGTATCACAGGAGTGGAAAAACAGACACCACATGTTCTCACTATAAATGGGAACTAATTGATCAACACTCAAGTGCACATGTGAACATAAAACTCAACAGGAATCAAGCAGGTGGGGGAGGAGAGGAGTAAATTCATACCTAATAGGTACCAGGCACGCTATCTTGGTGGTGGGCACACCATCACTTTAGCTCAAACTGTCCAAAAGTAATTCATGTAGCCAGAACATTTGTATCATAATATTGTGAAATTTAAAAAAATTCAATAATCTATAAGTTAAAATACCTTGTTGCCAGGCTGTTAAATAAAAATTGGAAGGCCTGAAGGCACGCAGCCTGATGGAGAGAGAAACTAGCTACTGAATGGAGGCAGCTGTTGGTAATTTGACTTCTTTTCTTATAGCTGAAGGGGTGATAGAGCTCTGAGGTTCTCTGAGAACTAAAATTCCCCTGGAGATAGTTCAGGGTGAGCCCCCAGAACTATCCACTTTCGGGCCATTGCCTGGAGCCTGTGGATTTTTTCTTTACCCTGGGGGCAGAGGAGTCTCCATTTTGCCCAACTGCTGTGCCTCCTCCCGGCCAGCACCCAGTGAGGCTGACTTGGCAGCTGCCCTTCCCACAGCCGGAGTGTGTTTTAGAAGATAAGCAGGAAAAAGAGCCAACCCTCTTTAGAGGGGCTGGAACAGTAGTTGCTAGGCAAGTTAAAGTAATTCAGTATCCGTGCCAAATGTCTGCCACGCAAATAAGGAACTTTCAGGGAAGGGGAGTGTGGTGGTGGTGTGTGTTGGTTGCCATAGGAATGTTTCCCTGATTGGAACCAGACCACAGAGTGGGGAGAGCAAGGCGGCAGCATCTATGGTTCTTTCTGCAGCAGAATGTGAGCCCAGAGCGGGCGGTGGAGCAGAGGGCAAGCCACAGGAGGCGGGAGCAGAGGAGACCCTGGTTGCTATGTGAAGCTGGAAGCAGAGAAGAGAGTAGATTAAGTCAGGAAAATGATCTCAGGAGCTCTTATGCTACTCTGAAGACTGAGCCAGGTTGGAGAATTTACAATTCAGAATTAAGTCGGGGGAAGTCCAAGTAGACTCTGGAACAAACCCAGATTTAAATTAGGTGGAGATCTAAAATAGTGCAATTTAGTGGGAAAGGATACTTAATTTGAAGGTAGGTATTTGTATTTATGTAAGTAATATGCCAGATTATGTATTTTCGTTCATAAAACAAAGGTAGTAATTAAAGGTCTGTTAATGAATTATACTGTTATATTAAGTCCTGATTTATAGGGGGAAAGAAATACAGATGACCAAATTATGTGAAACTTTGGGCCTTGAAGAGACCCTCTCTCTGGCTGGCACTTACTGCCCTATTAACAATCACCCCATGTGTCTGGTGGCAGCTTGCAGAATGACAGGTCAGGGTCTGAGTGGAAATAAGTTGGTTTTGGCACATGGTGAACTTTGAATGTGCTTTTTAACTTCTCAAATCTATTAATTGATTATCCAGCATTGAAAATAGGAGGGGAGAGCTATTCTTTGTCTCATTCAAATAGTGTGAGCATGGATCCTGTTCACATTTGAATAGAATTTTGAGGGGTGGGAGTGGTGTAAGATACCAGGGTTCATGTCAGTCCATATGGTTTAGGTCAAAGCTTTTCCATTTTGTAGGTCACAGTCTTCAGGGGACTTTTTTAACTGATAAATTTACATATATAAATTTATATATATGCAAGTATATATAGATTTATCACATTTGATTCATGTTCAGGGAGTATTTAAAATAGTTTCTTTAGAATATGTATTGGAATTATGTCACTGGTTTTTTTTTTTTTCTTTTTACATGGTTTCTTTTTTGGGTCATGTAAAAGAAGACTAAAGGGACACGTTATTTATTCTCAAATACTTGAATTCCAGTGAGATAGACAGAGGATGCCATGGGATGTAGACTAGAGGTCACCACATTTTGTTTCAGGGTTTACTCCTTTGGTCATTTCCTTTGGTCTGGAACTTCAAGGTCATTTTTACTTTATAAATGATCACATGCTGGCTAGTTGGCATCAATGAACTAATCTAAGGCAAATTTGTAAACCAAATGCCAAATTTTAATTTATGGAAAGAGTTTAATCAAGAAAGACTGTCCTTGGGCTTTTTAGATGGTGTACATTGGTACAATTTTGACAGAGGAGCCAAAACATATATGCTGGCTATAATCTTTTTTTTCAAAAACATACAGTAATATTCTTATCTACAAAATCTGGAGTAGCACTGTCCAATATAAATGAAATGTGTGCCTCAAATATGAGCCTCACACGTAATTTTAAGTTTTCTAGTAGCCATGCTAAAAATGTACAAGAAAACATGAAATTAATTTTAGCAGTATATTGTACTTAGGCCTTTGTATTCAAAATAGTATGTCAAGCCAGGCACAGTGGGTTCACACCTATAATCCTAGCACTTTGGGATACTGGGGTATGAGGATTGTTTGAGGCCAGCCCATCTCTACAAAAATAGAAATATTAGCCGGATGTGGTGATACATGCCTATAGTCTCAGCTACTTGGGAGGCTAGGCAGGATGATCATTTGAGCCCAGGAGTGTGAGGCTGCTGTGAGCTATGATGATGCAACTATATTGTAGTCCAGACCACAGAGAGACTCTGTTTCCAAAAAAAAAAAGTTTTTTATATATATATGTTATTTTATTATATATGTTATTTCAGTGTGTACTGTTGTCCCTTTGGTTTTGTTTGTTTGTTTATTTATTTCTTTGAGACAGAGTCTAACTTAGTCATCCTGGGGTTGAATGCCATGGTGGTGTCACTCCTCTCAGAAACCTAACTCTTGGGGTCTAGCAATTTTCTTGCCTCAGCCTCCCAAGTAGTGGAAGTACAAGTGCCCACCACAATGCCTGGTTATTTTTAGAGATGGAAGTCTCATTCTTGCTCAGGCTGGTCTCAAACTCCTGATCTCAACCAATTCACCCACCTGGGCCTCCCAGAGTGCTGGGATTATAGGAGTCAGCCACCGTGCCCAGCCTGTCCCTTGGTTTTTGTGGAAGATTGTTTCCTGGACTCCCTTAGGATACCAAAACCTGTGGATGTTCAATTCTCTTATATAAAATGGTCTGGTATTTGCCTGTGACCTATGCATATCTTCCCATATACTTTAATTATCTATAGATTACTTATAATACCTAATACAATGTAAATGCTATGCAAATGGTTGATAAACAATATTAGATTTTTACTTGTATTATTTTTCTTTTCTTTTTTTTTTTTTTTTCATATTTTCGGCCCCCAGTCAGTTGAATCTGTAGATGCAGAACTCACAGATATGTAGGGCTGACTGTAACTAGTGGAACTAATTATTAATGAGATATTTTGCATTCTTTTTTGAATACAAAGTTTAGAAATCTAGCGTACATTTCATATGTACAGCACTTCTCAGTTTGGACACTTAGTTTCACAAACAAGACTTGGTCTGTATTTGTGTTATACTGTAGAGTTGAAAAGTGGATTCACATACCCAGTCCATTCCAAACATGCAGATCAACTTTCCAATAACTGAATTATTGTCCATTTCTAAATTTAAATTTAATTAAAACTAAATAAAACTTAAAATTCAGTTCCCTGTTGACACTGGTCATATTTCAAGCACACAGTAACCACATATGGTGTGAATGGCTACCATACTGGACAGCATTTTCTCTAGCCTTTTTCTTCACTCCTACACATCTCATATTGGGAGACCTATGTGAGAAATCTAATGGAGAGAGAATCTCATTTTGTAAGTGTAGAACTACAAAGAGTTTAGGTTTCTAAAAGGAAATTTCCATTCAAGCTGTATTATAATCTGCCTGGCAAGGAGTTATCTGTCTGGTAGACCATACCATCTCCACCCTAGTTCCTAAATACACCCCTCATTGTCTTCCCAGCAGATGAAAAACATGCCAGCATGACAGTTCTCCTCCCCCTGGCCCCCCTTGTGCTGACATCAGGCTGGCTCCTTTCCATTACATCAGCGTATTTCCTGGTTATAGGCCCCCTTTATCTTTCTCATTGTTTCAGTTTCCACATTTGGCTCTAATTTCTGTTACCCTAGTACAGCATTCAAATGTTTAAATTCCAATTTAGTTCTTAATTAAGGTTATGTACATCAAGGTCAGTGTGGTTGATTTATGTTGATTTATGTTGATTTGAAACAGAAAAAATTCCTTCTTTGAAATTTAGAGCCTCTTGGTCTAGATTTCTAGGTGACTGGGCTGAGAAAGCTCCCTTTCCCTTGACATACGGAGGTATCTTTGTCCAAATCAAGGCATAGTCACCCTGCAGTGGACTAGGCAGACCTGCGAACTATAAAGCACTTGTGTGTTCCCTAGACAGGAGGGATTAAGAAGTACTTAGGTGAGCAGGTACACAGGCAGGAAGTAACTTGGAAGGTCAAGACTCACCTTAGCTTTGCCTAAATATTTGCTTCCCATCTTGCTTGGATCTGAAACTCACTTGACACATGGTATAATAGTGGCCACATCACCAGTTTACAAAGCACAGAAATATGTTACCTTCTGTTGGGTACCTGCCACTTTTAAGGGACATCACCAGTGATAAACCTAACCTACATGTTCTAGAACATAACAAGTGAAGAACACTCACATAGCTTTTTCAAGTCTAGAGAATGATGGCCTAGGAATGGGCTCACGTCCAAGACAGTAACAAGTCCTCCCTTGGCATGAAAATTATCTTGGAAATTGGGAAACATGTTTGACCTATTGAGTCATTTTAAATTAATAGGGAAATAAATGCATACTATGTCCCTTCCTCACTACCATCAAAATCAAATCGTTTCAGAGCTAGCTAAGGCTTTATGGAATGAGTATCAGTGGCAGCCTGTAAACATTAGATGCCAGTCTCAAACTGATCAGCTGTCAGGGCTGTGATACCAGGAAAGCCTCTGAATGGCTCTGGGCCTCACCTCTCCCCTGTCCAGAGCATTAGACCATGTGATCTTGAGGGCTCTCAGTTGTCACATGGTTTGATCATCTAGTCTAATTCCTTGTCTTCTGGGGTGAAGAAACAAAGGCACACACAGTCACTTCTTAAGATCACATAGCAGGTGGGCGGCAGGTGTGTGGTTCTCAGTTACGTGCTTTGTCTACCCCAAGGAGCTTCATCATGTACTCAGAGGCTGAGCTTGAACCAAATAAAGATGTCTAGAAAGATGGCTGTTCCCCTGTTCTTCCCAAAGTATCTATTTCATCTGCTCATATTTTGAGGTTGTAGGTCACATCTCTAAAACCCATAGGTTATCTGTTTGTGCCTTCTTAATTTAACTAGTCAGTAATTCAGCTCATATATCTCTTCAGCATAAAGTCTTCCAATAGCAGCCTAGTTTAAAAACACCAAATTGGTTCTTTGCTGGCGAAGATGCATGGTAACAAAGGAAAAAGCAGTAACTGGAATGCTAAATTTGCTTAAATACAAAGTTGGACAATTAAGTTGGTGAACTCATCCTAGAAAAAATGCTACATACCTATTTGGTGAATACCACCTACAGTCACCCTTGGGAAGCTATGCATAGATGCCAGTGCCTAGTCCACCCTTCAAAGCAATTTTGGAACTCCCTAGAATGTCCATAAGAGCTGTCATTGTATCACATCTGACAATTAAGTTCATGAACTCATCCTAGAAAAAAGTGCTTTGAAGGGGTGATTAGACACTGGCATCAGTGCACAGCTTCCCAAGGGGAGTCCTTCGAAAATGACTATAGAGATATTTAGTAATGAGGTATGTAGCACTTATTCTAAGAGGAATTCATGAATTTAATTGTGTGACCTGATATATTTTCACCTTAAAACATAAAACAACTGCATAAACAAGCAAAGCAAAACAGAGGGCCCTGATTCTTGTTGAAGTCCCAGTGTAAGTGGGAGGCCCACTTTCAGGTGTTACAGAATTGCTCACATATAATAAGAGCTGGGCCTGGCTTTCTGGGGAAGGCTTCTTGTATATGGCAAACCCAGGGACCATCATCCTCCTTTACTCTGTTATTCAGTAAAAAAAGCCCAGGGTACCAAGGAAAGGAAACTTACTGGCTACCTGTTTTGTAGCATGCCTGCAAAGTATTTTATATAGAGTGCCTCATTTAAGTCTGTAGCCACCTTACAAGATAGATAGGTGTTAATTCATTAAAAGTGCTCAGCCAACAAATGCAATCAGTGTAACCTAATACCTTCAATGAATCCCAAACAATAAAAAAGAGATAGTGCTCAGCCAAGTTACATAGTTCTTCTCTAAGGTCACACAGTGAAGTGAGTAGGGATTCTTTATTAGGTCTACAAACTGATTATTTTCCACCAACATCCAATAGCAGATGATAATATATAGACCCCATTGATTTCATTGGGGTTCCACTGTTTTTGAGGAGACCTTATGTCACACTGTAGGTACGAACATAAATAGAAATAAAAGAAAGGTAGATATAGTAATGGTAATTAAGTAAATTTTACTGCTACGTGGAGGTTGTTAACCTGCCTCTCAGAGATCCTTTGGAGATAATAAAAGCAAAAATACAAAATTTTTTTGCAAACAATAGATTTACAAACATATCCACTAATTGGTATGTTGGTCAGTGGCAAAAAATGTATGAATCCAAATTGAATTTAACTTTTTGGGTGGTGCTTCTTTTTAGGTAGGATACTGTGCCGTCATTTTGGTTTTTGAGAAACTGCCATTTGGATCGGTGGTTTTCACTCTTCCCTTGCGTAGATAAAGGGATGACATTTGCATTCAGTGTTTTTCCCATAGATATGGCAACTGTTCCAGTTAACTATTGCTACATAACAAACTGCTCCAAGACTTAGTCTCTTAAAGCAACAGCCAGTTTTTTTGGCTCAAGAATCTGCAATCTGGCTAGAGCTCAGCAGGGACAACTCAACGTCAGCATCAGCTGCGTTGGCTTAGAGGCTGGGGGCTGGAGTTGTCTGAAGCTACCCACTCAGGTGTCTGGAGTCTGGCTGGGAAAATGAGAACAGCTGGGCTCCTCAGGCATCTCTATTTCTTTGTGGTCTGTCCAGCTCCAGGGCAGCCAGTCTTCTAAACCAGCTCAGTGTTCAGTGCAAGACCCAAGAGAAAGAAAGTCAGGCTGGAACCTTATCTTTTATGACCCACCCTAGGAAATCAGACAGCATCGCTCTGCTGAGTTCTGTTAATTGAAGCAGCTACAAAGGCCTCTTAGGTTCAGTGGAAGTAGATATAGATTCCTTCTCTTGAAAGGGAAGTGGAAATTTTCTGGAAGAACCTTACAGTGACCTTTTTTGGAAAACACTCACTGCCATTCAGATAAGCCAGTTTGCAAGTTATACACTAGTGCCCAACAAGATGTACCACCAGGCCTTTTCCTCCCACCCAAGGGAGCATATTGACAAGCAGTAGAATATAATTATGTATTCCATTGTAATTTAACCTACCATCATTTCCAGTTTTCAAAAAATAAATCATCTGAAAATTTCTGGTACTCTATTGTTAGAAACAAAAATTACTTGTAAAATACTAGTGGATTAGGTTAATGAAGTGAATAGTTAAGCCTCTAAATTTTCCATCATTTTTGAGTTGATACCTGTTCCTGAATTGACATCAGGTTTCTGCTCTTCTACCTTGTGTGCAGAGGTAAACAGCTGCATATATACGTAAACAGCTTTGCATGGGAACTTTTCCATTTAGAACTATAAAGTAAAGATAATATCATTTAGGATTGAATGTTTCCTCAAGAAGTTGTTCTGGCATTTTATAGTAGCTTCTGGCTTCTCTTTTGGAAATGAAATGATTATTCACGACACATTTCTCAAAGTTTACAAAATTAGTATTAGGTGTACCTCACTTCATTGAGAGTCACCTTACTGAGCTTCACAGATTTGGCATTGTTTATAAATTGAAGGTTTGTGGCAACTCTGCCTTGAGCAAGTCTATCACTGCCATATTTCCAACAGCATGTTTTCACTTCCTCTCTAATTTTGGTAATTCTAGCAAACTTCAAGTGTTTTCAACATTATATTTTTTGTGGTGAAGTGTAATCAGTGGCCTTTGATATTACTGTTGTAATTGTTCTGTGGAACTGTGAATTGCTTCCATATAAGACAGTGAACTTGACTAATAAATGTGTATATGCTGACTTTTCCACTAAACAGCCATTCCCCCATTTCTCTCTCCCTCCTTGGGCCTCCTCATCTCCTGATATGTAACAGTATTGAAATTAGGCAATCAATAATGCTACAGTGGCCTCTAAATATTCAAGTGAGGGGAAGAGTTGCACATCTCTTACTGTAAATCAAAAGCTAGAAATTATGAAGCATCGTGAGGAAAGCATGTCAAAGGCCAAGACTGGCCCAAAGCTAGGCCTCACGTACCAAACAGCAAGCCGAGTGGCCAGTGCAAAGGAAAAGTTTTAGAAGTAAGCTAAAAGTGCTACTCTAGTATATACACAAATGAAATAGCTTTATGACTGATAGGAGGAACATTTCAGTGGTCTGCATAGGAGATCAAACCAGCCACAACATTCCCTTAAGCTGATGCCTAATCCAGGACAAAACTCTAACTCTCTTCAAGTCTGTGAAGGCTGATAAGGGTGAGGCAGCTGCAGAAGAATGTTTGAAGCTAGCAGAGGTTGGCTTATGAGGTTTAAGGAAATAAGCTGTCTCTGTAACATAAAGGTTCAAGGTGTAGAAGCAAGTGCTAGTATAGAAGTTATGGCAAGTTAGCAAGAAGATTTAGCTAACATCATTGTTGAAAATGGCTATAATAAACACATTTTAATATAGCAGAACAGCCTTCAGTTGGAAGAAGATGTCATCCAGCCCTTTCATAGCTAGAGAAAAAAAGTCTATGCCTGGCTTCCAAGGGAAGGCTGACTCTCTTAGAAGGGCTTTTGCAGCATGCGACTTTAAGTAAAAGCCAATGCTCATTCACCATTTCAGAAATGCTAGGAGCTGAAGAATGATGTTTAATCTACTCTGCCTGTGTTCTGTCAGTGGAACAACAAAGCCTGGATGACAGATCATTTGTTTACAGTCTGGTTTACTGAATACTTTAGGCCCACTTTGGAGACCTGCTGCTCAGAATAAAAGATCCCTTTCAATATATTGCTGCTCATTGGCAATGTACTTGGTTATCCGAGAGCTGTGACGGAAATGTACAAGGAGATTCATGTTGTTTTTGTGCCTAACACAACATCCATTTGTCAGCTCATGGATCAAGGAGTAATTTTGACTTTCAGTTCTGATTATTTAAGAAATATTTTGGACTCAACTACAAGAGGGATTTTACCTAACCAATGCAAACACTGTAACTTAATCATTTGTACCCTCACATTACTCTGAAATTAAGGGGAAAAAAGAAATCAATTTTGTAAGGCTATAGCTACCATAGATAGCAATTCTTTTGATGGATCTGGGCAACGTAAACTGAAACCCTTCTGGAAGGGAGTCACTGTTCTAGGTGCCATTAAGAACATTTGTGATTCATAGGAGAAGGTCAAAATATCATCATTATCAGAAATTTGGAAGAAGTTATTCCAACCTTCATGGATGACTTTGAGGGGTTCAGGACTTCAGTGGAGGGAGTCACTACAAATGTGGTAGAAACGGCAAAACAACTGGAGTTAGAAGTGGAGCCTGAAGATGGGACTGAATTGTTGGCAATCTCCTGATAAAACTTGAATGGAGGAGGAGTTGCTTTGTATGGATGAGCAAGGAAAGTAGTTTCTTGAGATGGAATCTACTCCCGGTGAAGATGCTGAGAACACTGTTGAAATGACAGAAAAGGATTTAGAATTGTACATAAACTTAATAGATAGCGGCAGGGTTTGAGATGATTGACTCCAAGTTTGAAGACGTTCTGCGGTGGGAACATGCTATCAAATAGAATGACACGCTGCAGAGAAATCTTTCCTGAAAGGAGGGGTCAACCGATGCAGCAAACTTCATTGTTGTCTTATTTAAGAAATTCCCACAGCCACCCCAGTTACCAGCTGTCAGCACTGAGGCAAGACCCTTCATAAGCAAAAAGATTAGATCTTTCTGAAGGCTTCAATGATCACTAGCATTTTTTAGCAATAGAGTATTTTTAATTAAAGTATGTACAACGTTCTATTAGACAAAATGCTACTGTACACTTAATAGACTACAGTGTGGGATAACTATAATGTTTATGTGCACTGGGAAATCAAAAAAATGTGTGTGATTCTGTCACTGTATTTGCTTTATTGTGGTGGTCTGAACCTGAACCCATGACAACTTCGAGGTGTGTCTGCAAGTGAGACGGTGTTTGTCTTTCTGTGTTTACCTTATTTCACTTGTCATCATGTGCTCCAAGTTCACCCACATTGTCACTAATGGCGGCCTTTTGGAAGGCTGAGTAGTAGTCTGTTATATAAATATACCATATTTTCTTTATTCTCATCATCTTTAACAAATGTATTTCTAATATTTTATTGCATTATAACAGAATCTGGGTATACTGTTATTTGGAAATTGATTGATGTTATCTTTATAGCTTAGGTTTCAGAGCTGCATTCAGTATTCTATAGCTCTAAAAACTATTAATTACGCTGTTTAAGTCTTTCTTATTCTGTTTTTTGTATCTGCTGAAGCTATCAATTACTAGCAGAGTTGTACTTCAGTTGTTCCCTCTAGCGATGGATTTTTCCATGTCTTTTAGTGGCCATGCATGATATTAGAAATAGATATTTGGTCTCTGTGTCCAGGTGCTGGACACAGAGTTCCTACAATGCTTATAATTTCCCGAGTGCTAGGAGTGCTAGCAGCATCTTTTGTTCTAATGTCTGGGCTTTGACCTTGGTTCCTGACATAGTACTCCTAAAGTCCTTGTAATGTTCTGAGTGATAGTGACAGGAAAGTCTGACATAGAGTTCCTAAAGCCCTGGAAATCTCCTAGGTGATAGAGCCTCTTTTGTTCTAGTGAGGAAACTCTAGGTGGGCTGCTCATCAGAGAGACCAGGCTGCGATTAGAAACTTGGAATTTTCAGCCCCCTCCCCCAAACTCAGGGAGGGGGAGAGGGCTTGGCGATTAAGTTAATAATTGGGCATGCCTACGCAGTGAAGTCTCCATAAAAGTCCCCAAACTTATGAAGTTCAGTGAGCTTCCAGGCAGGTGAACACATTGAGGGGCTGGGGTGGGGGCTGGTACATCGAAAGAGAGTGGAAGTTTCATACACATGACCCTGCGCCCATTTCCTCGCCCCGTGCATCTCTTCAGTTTGACTGTTCCCAAGTTGTATCCTTTATTATAAACTGGTAAATAAAGTGCTTCCTGAGTTCTGTGAGCCGTTCTAGCAAAGGGACCAACCATGTGAATCCTCAGTTCATGTGGATTGGACAGAAGGACAAGTGGAAACCTGGGGCCCATTATGGGCATCTGAAGTGCAGGCAGTCTTCTTGGACTGAGCCCTTTAACTAACTCCAGGTACGTAGTGTCAGAATAGAATTGAATTAGAGGATACTCAGTCGTCTGCAGAGGATTGGAGAATTGCTTGAGGTGAGAAAAGCCCAAACATTGGGTTTCAGAGGTGTTGTGAAAGCATAAGAAGCAGCTCCTTTTCCTTTCACCATGTACATTTTATTTTGCATATTTTGAGGTAACAGTCAATGGATAATATAGATTTATAATTGAGTCTTGTATCCCGTTTTAGGTATGTCTCTCACAAGCAACATAGCTACATTTTTGTTTACTGAATCTAAAAATCTTTAGTGAATGAACAAAAGGTTCATCCACTTTTGTTGCAGTTAATATTTAGATGCATTCTGTCATTCTTTTATGTATTTTTATTTATTAACGTTTCCATTTCTGTCTTCCTCTCCTCTACCTAGATTTCCCCCTCCCTTCTTAGAGTTTGTGCCTGGTGTCCACTCCCTGACGAGTTGCTCTTGCTGTCTTAACAAGCCTCCTTTTAAAAGTCTATTGCATGAGTATATTACTACTCATGCTCCCCAATTCAAAGACTTACACCCCTCTGGCTTTCCAATTTTTCCTCCACAAACTATATACTTTTTTTTATAGTTTTCAATAATATTTTCTTTTTCCCATCTGTTTACCTTTATCATCTCTTACTGATACTTTCTTCCATCTCAGGGTTTCTATCTCCTATTATTTTTTTTTCTTTCTAAAATATGTACTTTAGAATTTCCTTTAGTGGGTCTTTTTTTAAAAAGAACAAAGAAAAAAAGAAAAAGAGAAAACCCAGGAAACTCCATAAGCATATCAGTGATGTGAAGATAAACACGGTGTACTCCCATAAGATACACAATTGCAGTGTAAACTGAGTGCAAAATTAGAGGTTAGGACAAAGGGAGAGTGCAGACAGGGGAGACTAAGTGTAGGGAGTGTGGAGGGCATCTCAGGAACAACCTCGAGTGTATGTGAGATTAAGAAAGGTTATGAGTATCTCATGGAACATTCATCAGCTCAGTGGGCAGGAGCTTAGGCGCGGGTTGGTGCCAGATGGAGCTAGAGAGGTAAGTTCGCTAGATGGTGGGCCGTGAAGAGCTTTAAATGCCAAATTGAATGCAACAGAATTGGAGGAGGTTTTAAGCAGAGGAGTGACATCATTAGATGCATTTTTTTAGGAGTACAGTGTGTGACTGCATGGAGGTCCCTAAGTTATAATGGTCACCTGGGAGGAAGCTGGGTAAGCAGAGCAAGGCAGAGAAAAGGGAATGAAGAGAAAAGAAGAAATCTGAAAAGACTTTACAAGGTAAAATCCTAATTTCAAATTTAAAGCAGAGAGGACTGGAGGACATACTCTAGGACTTTAGTCTAGAGGACTGGCAAGATTGAAAGAACAGGAGGAGTGTTCATGCTTAGGGGTGGAGGGATGGTGCCACTGTGGGGACAGAGGGGGAGTGCATGTTAGTTTGTAACAGGAAACATTGAATGTGTTTTCAGGACTAATGGTGGGTGGGTTTTAGAAGAATTAATATTTAAGATATTAAGAATATGTGTGTGCTCAGAACATTTTCTGATTATATTAGGTTGTTGTAGTCATTACTGTTCTTTTACTTTTTGAATTGGAATATAGCTCTGTTTCGGGATGCAAAAAATCATCTATCTCCTTTCAGCAATAAGTGTAATTAGTAGTTGGATTTAAATTTTAGGTCTGGAATTTGAAATGCAGTACTGCTCTCACTGCTTTTCTGCGAAATTATTGCTGCTAAGCCTTGATTGTGCTTAGTTGGTAAGACCTCTTGTTTTAGGTTTGTTCTGTTCTTAGCCCTGTTCTCCGGCTGACAGATGTGACTAGAGTGTCCAAGAGGATCTGGCAAGACAGGACAAAGAGGGAAGAAGGAAGACAGGCAGAAGAAGGGAAGAGAGAAGGGAAACATCTTCCATTTAATTAAAAAAGTATTTGCAAGGCTTATGCTTCATACCTGCTGTTTTTAGCTAGCAAGATCCAGTCCTCCCCTGGAGATTGCCTCCTGGCCTCTCGGCTAAGACCAGGGCTTGCTTTTTGATGCATGAGTCATCACAGTGATTCAGGGCCTCATTATTCACTCACATGTAATAATTGCAGTGGGCACTGCTGAGAGCTGAGAGGAGTGTCTTCCCACCAGGCTGTAAAGTAGCTTTGGAAGCAGGTGTGGCGTGTCAGCCTGAAACCTGAGAAAGGCCCCTCCTTCTACCTGGTGCCTTCATGGAGTTCTCTAGATTTCAGGCAGAATGTGCATCCCATCCTAGCCAGACATCTCTTGACAGAGGAAAGGGAGCTGGCCAGGGAGTTTGGGGTGGGGGGGAGTAGCAGAAGTGTTTTATTTGGGTGGCTGTACTCTGTCTGGCAGCACCATGATCTGAAATAATTCCTAGCCTTTTTATGTTGCTGGTGGTGGCTGACCCATGGGATCCTGCTGTGTGGATCAGCTGCTGTTAAAATAGTGGATCAAAGAAGTGACTCAGGCAGAGAAGTGTCAAGTAAAAGTTAATCATATCATCCTGGCTGAAAAATAGAATCTGAGTTGTGAAATTGCAGAGTGAGCCCTAAGATTGGTGGTGGTGGTGGTAGAAATTGTAGTTATGATAAAAAGATGTATTCCTGCGTCTGCACGAAACAGCATTTATCCCCATTAGCGCCTGCCTCTGAATTGCATTGGTACGGCGGAAAGTGAGAGGCAGTGACACTTGAGCACATGAATAACGGTAGGAATTACCTAAATTGTCTCATCTAGTCTATTGGGTAATAATGGAAATGAGAGGTGCCCATAGAAGCTGAGGAAACTGTCTGAGGTCACGGAGCAGCTTCAGGTGACTACAGTTCAAACTGGGCATATTTGGTGGCAAAATCCATAGCATGCCACCAGTTGAGCATGTTTCAGACTTTCTCTCATTTGAGAGAACAGATGTGGTTTCCATGATGAGTTTTCCTCCTTTGGCTATTTTCCCTTGACAGGGACACCATCCTTGCACTCCTTCCCCAGACTCCCAGCCTGCTATCCCCACATGTTTCCAGGAAGGAAAAGAAAGAAAGAAAGACACTTGAACAAAGGGACTCACTCCTGCAGAAGCCAGCCCTATTTCATTCTTTTCTTTGGACTCCTTTCCTGTCTGTTAGGCTATTTATCAGTAACACTATTAAACTGTTGATATTTCTGTCTGTCCTTATCACAAAGAGGTGTAAGGTTCTGAGCAGCAAAGATGTCAGCTGTATAAATACAGGGATTTGTTCTTTATTTTTCCAAGTGGTTTAAAGTTGACTAACAGCCATGGATGAGCCACATGTCAACCCATCAGGAAAGGCAGGAACGTGTAAAGATTCTTAGGAGCAGTTCTTGGTGACAACCTGAAGTGGTTTCCTGCCTTCTACAAAGCTTGGGGGCAAATGGAGTCTTTAATTTACACTATCTGTAGTCTCCAGAGAACTTGTAATTACTCGATTGAACAAGCAGGATTTACAATAAGATGGCTTGAGGACATGACTGGGCAGCTCTTTGTTGTGGAAAGAAGTTGTACAGATGTAAATATTAAGTTTTGGATGGCTTGGAACTGGAGCTCATATCTATCTCTTGGTTATTTTCCCTGAGAATTGTAGGTACCCAACCAAAAGAGTACAGTTTTTTAGCACAGGTGGTCACCCACAAAGGAAATAAAATGACTCCCTAGACTCAGGAGTCAGGAGTTATGAAAAAGAGGAACAGAGAGTGAGGGGACCAGCACAGGCAGTGACCATTTATGGGACAGGTGTGACCTTCTCTCCAATGGCGAGTTTGTGACTTCTTTGAGTACCCATAGGAATGACTTTCCGGACAGCCCATATTATTTGCTCTTCCTTTAAAAAACTTTTCAGAAGAAAAAGTAGTAAAGGAAAGAGAAGATGACTACACATAGGACAAAGTTGAGGAAGTTCATACATATTTGGTACACGTAGTTCAAATGTAGCTGACCAGTCTTGTTAATTTTATGCCACGTTTTTGCAGGTAAATGTTTTTGACAAAGTTGAGGTAGCCATTTGGACTAACTCCTGGTAATTACTGGCTAACATTTTAGAACCTCATGTCCTTAAAGTACTCATTTTCCCACCTGTGTAATAAAGGAGGTAATGTCGATGACCTGAAATGTTATCTGATTTGTGACCATGGCAGGTAGCTATAAATGAATTCAGTTATCATTTGCCATCCTAGATGCACAGTGACTAGGGTAAAATCAGCCCAGGACAAGTAGCTCCCTGGAGCCCCCTCTGCAGCCTTCTGTGCATGTGCAGCCTCGAACATGTGCCCAGCATTATGGACCTTTAGGAGGAATAAAGGGAATCTTTGAAAGTCTCTGTTTTTTTCCTTCCCTGGCTTCCCCTATTTGACTTCTGGCTGGTCTGCCATTTTGTGCTTGTCCTAACCCAATGTCAAAACCTAGGCTAGCCCTGATGTTAGCCTTTCCTGACTGTTTACCACTGAAATCTCTCATGTTTCTGACAGTGTCCTGGGCATGAAGTTTTACACGCTTTATCTCAAATAAAGTCAGCCCCCTTCAGTGGGGCAGCAGAGCTTCCAGTCCTCATAGTCCTTCTGATCTTCTGGGATTGGGGTAAGACTTTCACGTAGTGGAGCTGAGGTGGGCGCGGTCTTCTGTCTAAAATGTTACAGACTCCCACTGTTGGGATATTCTGTAGGTATTTTTGAATAAATCCTCAATTTGTTATATGCCTTTGGTCAGTTTCCAAACTCTTTAAATGACTGTTTTTGACAAGTTCCCCCAGTTTTATTATTGCCTTTTGGGGAAAATATTTGCTGAGTTCATCACTCAGCTGGTCCAGAAATCCCACCACTTCTTCATTTATTTATAAATTTTCTTCGAAATCTATTTTACAGTTCTATGACTTCAAATTAGCACATGGACACCATAACAGTTGTAAACATCTTCAGTCCATTCAATTACCTCTTACCAGCCCTACAGGTGCAGTTTACCATGACTTGGCCCTAAACCATACGGTTTTAATGAACATAACCGGCTGTGTATATTCTCTCATGATCTATGAGAAATGTGAAAGATCATATCACGAGGCTCTATTATCCTGTGGATAGTAAGAAAACTGTAAATTTTTCAATTCAGAAGATAAGTTGATTAGAAAGAATATATTCTTCTGGGCAATTTTGTACTTTTTAAATTTTTTTTCTTTCTTTTTACTTTATTTTTTTTTTATTAAGTCAAATACACATAGATCGTGAACACATTCATGCATATGTGGGGTACAATGTGCTGGTGTTGATTTCTTTTTAATACAATCTGACGTGGTTACATTAAACTACTCAACATAGCTTTCACCTCATTTACTTGATTACTGTGCCAAAACACCTATGTTCTACACTTCTGGATTTGTTTGGTACTTTAATAACTCTGACAAGTTTGTAGGGTTTTTGGTTTTGAGAAAAAAGTCTAAGCAGGATACAGTGAAGGAGTGTTAAAGGATCTTTTGAAAGCATCCTTACAAAGTAGAATTTTGGTGCACACTTGATTGCTGTGATCTCAAGATGCTCCTTTTACTTGTCCTCTTCTGCTCTCTGTACTTCATAAAAAATCTTGAACTTTAATCACAACTGAGTGATGGAAACACATTCCAGTACCAGGAGACAGAAGATTAAAATGAAATCTGGCTCTGAGAATGGGACAGCAGCTTATTAGAATTCCAGACTAAAGTTATTTTCCTATAACATGCATTGGGATTTAAAAAATTTTGAACTGTTTGCATATGTCCCTCCCCAATTTCCCAAGTGTCAGTCATGGGCCTCTGTCTTAGCAGTGAAATGTCTACACATGCCACAGAGGACTAGGGGAAGGGGTACTAACTACAGGATTCACTCCTAAAGTGGTACTGCTCAAATCATCTTTGAATCTAAAATTATCTAAAATAAAGATTAAAATAATATCCTCTGAGGGGGAAAAGTTGAGATCAATGAGAGAGGTAGTCTTGCCTATCGAGGGAGTAGGCACAGACCTCTCTTAATGATCAGACTGGTTTTGTGGTGCCAGCAGGGCTATGTGGTTGAAGCATCCCGATGGCCAGCATCTGGGATACTAAGAGCAGGGCCCTTCCTCTGAACAGCTGAGCCTGCTGGGAATTGAGGCAGAGGATGAGGCCTGAACTATAGAGTTTTGGGAACCTGGACCTAAGGCTCATTCATGGGTACTAGATGAACACAGAATGTGGGAGGGTTGGTAAGAGAAGGCTGCAAGGAGGTAGACAGCCAGCTGGCGGGAGTCACTCCAGCCCCCTTAGATATACCTGGGCAAGAACAGCAAAGTCAACCTCAGACTCTACCTGTCCACGAGGCAGGCTGTTAATATCGAGATAAATAAAATAGGAAGGACCTGCTGAAAGAGAAAGGCCTTTGGAGCATGCAGCTGGATGAAGTGGAAGGGAGGGACTGACCTATCTGGTCTTCTTGGTGCTCCGGAGATGTCGTCTTTATTCCTAGTGAGAATTAACAATCACCGCTACTGGGGCTCTAGGGATGGCACCAATACCAGAAGGCCCAAATAATACAAAGACAAAATACCCCCTCTGATGTTCATGGTTATAATTGCTATTAACAAAATGAAGGGGACCCTGTGTTAGTGATTGTGACCCTATAGTAGAAATTGAGACTTTGTACTTAGCCCCACTGAGATACATGTATTATAGAAAAATTGCAATTGGAAGGAATCTCATTTTTCCACTGCCCTGGGTACTGTTGGGTAAGGTTCTTCAACCCCGGTATAATAAACATTTTGGACCAGATAATTCTTTGGTGTGGGGGAGGTGGGTAGATCGTTTCATACATTGTAGGTTGTTCTGTGACATCTCTGTTCTCTACCCACCAGATCCCAGTAGCACCCCCTTTCTCCATCATGGCAACCAAACATGTCTTCAGACATTGCCAAATATCCCCTGGAAGCAGGTTTGTCCCCCAGTGAGAACCAATGCTAAAAAGATACAAAAGAAGCCTGTGTGAGAAGCAGCTCTGTCCTCAGGGAATTGATATTTCCAGTTGGGTGAACTGGATAGTGTGATAGAGGTTAAGTGTGGAAGAGTCGACCTCTCAGCATACATGCAAGGACAGTTAAAAGTAAACTATGAGACTGATCTCGGGAAAGGTGCTGAAGAGCAGCCAGGACAGCACTCAACATGTGCAGGGGAGATGGGCAGAGAGCTCAGCCAGTGGGGCAAGTGCAAGTCTACTTGTCAGGGACTGTGAGAACGTTCCCTGCTCAGAGAGGGGCATGCTGGGAGGTGGGGAGAGGAGGCTGAGTCAGGGAGCCACTGTCCTAGAGCAGAGTCCCACACCCCATCTAACCCTGTGTCCTAAAGTCACATCCCAGGCATGAAGATCATTCTGGAAAACAGGCCCTATAGTAATTCAGTGTGATTCTACTTTTCCCCTCTCCTCATGTGATGAAATATGAAAAATATCTGCCAATACTTTAAACTCACAACCTGTGCTCCCTCACTAGGAATTCTACCTGATAAGATTATTAGTGTGTTATAACCAAGGCTTACTGAGTTCTCACCATGCTCCAGGCACTGTTCTAAACACTTTACACCTGTCAATCCGTTTATTTTCATAACAGCCCTACTGGGCGTGTATTGCCATCTTCTCAGTTTTACATATGAGGAAACTGAGGCTTGGAAGTTACACATTGAATGTGCCCAACATCACGCACCTGATAAGTATCATGGACAGGATTTGAATCCAGATGGTCTGGCTCCAGAGTCTGTGCTTTTACCCATACTACCATTCTGCCCATAGTTGACAGAATTGTATGCGACCTTAGATAGCAAAGAACTACACGGAAAAGAAACAAGTGTGTGGTGCTGAAAGGATCATTACTACTTGCTGGTACTGTTACTATTTCCTATCACTACTGCTATCGCTACTGGTTCCTACCCAGAGTTTCTGGCCTCTGCGAAATCCCAAACTTGTACCTGAGGCCTGGGCTTATCTTCCTGGAGTTTACATTCCAGGGCTAAACTGAAAAGTTCAGTATTTGGGATTACTGTCACAAAAACTATTGGATATTTGTATATTAGGACTATGTCTTGCTTAGTCTGAATCTTGTTTAAATGGGATCTTTTGAATATTTCTTATTTCCAGATTTTGTAGATTAATGTATTCGGTTCATACTCCCTGTGACGGTAAAGTATAGTGCATTCATCTGGAGCTGTTTAAAAAAAATGCCTTTGTTTGCATAGGTCAATTTCAATTGCATCATTTAATTTTATCCTCGTAACAGCTCCCGAAGCAAAACTGATGATGAGGCAGGGGTGTTTGCATTCACCTTTTCATACCTTTACTTTGTATTTTTGCCTCGTGTGGCAAAAAAAGACATAATCCTGTTTTACAGATGAGGAAACAGATATGAAGAGATGAAGCCAACTACCCAAGGAGGCAGAAGCGGGTTCAGGGGTGTCATTCTCCTCAGACCCCTGGGTGGATCCTAAATCTGTGGCACAGCAGTGGGGAAGGTGGGGGAGGCCAGCCAGCCAATACGGTGCTGCTGCCCGGGCCTGCATGCTCTGCCTGGACCAGGCTGGAGCCCTGCCAGCCCCAGCGTGTGCCCTGCTCTGCCTTCACTCGCCGCGTTTCCCTGGCCTGCAGCACTTCCTCCCCTCAGATATTCTGAGATAGGAACATTTTCAAGGGAGAAGGAGGCTCACCTCAGGCCAGTGTCTTAGATTCCGGCAACTTCTGAGCATCCTTGGAGCCTCGATTTTCTCATCTGTAAAAATGTCAGGACACCCTACTACCTACTTCTGAGAAGATTTTGTCTGAAGAAAATAACATTGCAATATTTTCCCCTCTCTAGTCTGATCTAAGACTTGCCTGCTTTGAGAATCCTCTCTTTGGTTAAAATCTTTCTCTGATGAGATGGCGCCTGTGGCTCAAAGGAGGAGGGCGCTGGCCCCATATGCTGGAGGTGGTGGGTTGAAACCCAGCCCCCAACCCAAAAACTGAAAAAAAAAAAATCTTTCTCTGATTAAAATTCTCCTGCTCTGAGTGCTTGAATGAATCCTGTGTTGCTGGATTACAAGTTAGAGATACCAACATGAACTCTCATTTATATTAATGTCTATATGGATAAACATATATACAGAATAAACATATAAACAGAAATAAATATAGATATTTGTGTATACCTAGATTTTATATATATGTGTATGTATATATAAACACACACACACACACACATATATATATATATATATTTTTTTTTTTTACAGTTCTATCCCTGTAGCAATGAGCTACCTAGTATTGAGGTCTTAATTTCTAAATATCATTTTCCAATAAAATGAACCAGGGCTCCTTGGAGAAATGGCTGATTCTAGGGCTGTGAGAGAACACAAGATGAACCTAGAAACCTTGTAGTGCTAGAACATAAGGAAATGCTCAAGAAGAAAAAATGAACATGTCAGAAGGACACAGCCAGTCTGAAAGGACCTCCAGAGGCCAAAGCCAGAGTAAATTTAGCAACAAAATAAGTCAATATAATGTTAGATCGCGATGCAAAGAATACAGTAAATATCCTGGAGAGCCTATCAGTGTAAGTAAGGGAGGGATATATATTATATATATTCCTTATGGAAGAATCCCAGTTATTAAATATAGAGGGAATGAGCAGAATAGAAAATCGTCATTAGAATACCACAGTATAATAAAGTGCTGCAGACGAGGTTCATTGATGAATGCTAAAATTAGGGCAAAACTTAGAGGAACTTTCCACAGATTCAGAGGATCTCTCCCAAAATAGTTATCAATGTAATGTTTTAACATATGTTGGCAAATTCTTTAGATCTTCTCCCTCCAGTTAGTGAAGTTTAATTCCCTTTCCTTTCAGTGTGGTGACTCACTTCTAATAAATAGAGAAACTTCAGTGGAGTGTCTGTAGGCAGTGGAGAAACCCAGCAGGCACTGCCTCGACCAGGTGAGGGAGGCGAACCCACCAGTCGTGTTTATATTATGGCTCCCTCAAAATGATTCAGAGAGGATACTTCACCTCTGTGGTTTTCTTCCCCAAATTCATCACTCCCAATCAAGGAAGGGTCTTCAAAATGCCCAACCAGTATTCCTCAGAAGTCATGAAAGGGTGAAAGTGGAGAGAGACTGTTAGGGATTGTAGGAGAATAAGGAGACATGATGACCAAATGCTGTGCGAGACTCAGAAAAAGAACAGTAGTGGAAAAAATGGGGAACTTCAGAGTCTGCAGTTGCTATTACCCCAGTGTTAATTTCTTAGATCCTAATTATACCATGGCTAGGTAAGACCGTAGCTTTAGGGGAATCTGGGTGAAGGGTATACTTTGCAACTATACCGTACTATCTTTGCAATGCTTCTGTAAACCTAAAATTATTTCAGAACCATTTTCAAAATTCCCTTCTGTATTTTTTGTTATGCATTTCTCCATCACTTGCATTTGTAGACTCCAAGGGCCATAGTGCGCTTTAACTACATACATAGGTGTGTTGCCCCAGTTACTACATAAACACTACAAAGAAAAAATATCTACGTTTCTCTAATCTCCTGGTTCTAAGTAAAATTCTCATAAAATATGTATATTCTCAAATGAACAGAAAATGATTGAGGAAACTGAGACATTTTTAAAATATATGCAGTTAATATCTAATATATACAGGTTTGGGAGTTCTTATTTTTTGAAGGATTTCTCAAATAATCATCCCTTTGACAATGAGTTAGGCTCTTTGGTAGGTGATTTTTAAGCAAACAGGGCACCGTTTTCTCAGCCACGATCACAGACGACAGAACAGTGTCCTCAAGGACTGTGTCTTGGAAAGGTGGGGGGCATAGTTTATACAGATTATGTCACAACAGATAAAAATAAGCTTTTAAAAAGGAAAATTTCAAAATTGTCCTAAAACAATCAAAATATAAAATGAAAATAGGATCTAGCACAGGGGTCCTCAAACTTTTTAAACAGGGAGCCAGTTCACTGTCCCTCAAACCTTTGGAGGGCCGGACTGCAGGCCCCAGGACAAGTTGGCTGCTTAGCAGGACAGGCAGTGGTGGCAAAAACACCCGGTGGGCCAGATAAATGTCCTAGGCGGGCTGCATATGGCCCGCGGGCTGTAGTTTGAGGACACCTGATCTAGCATTTGCCCATGTTTCCCTAACTTTAAAAGGACTCAAGATCTTTTAAGTTTGAAAGAGCCATTACCTACACGGCCTGTTTGAATTTCTAGCCAAACGTTTCCCAGGTCATGAAGTTCAACCTCACATGCAGTAATTAAATTGTGCCGGTAGGATGTACATTACCTGAAAAGTTTGTGACCGTTAGTTTTCAGGGAATCTTTAAAGGCAATAGTTAAAGTCTGTATAATAGACGTTTTTCCTGGCAGTTGGGAGATGCACAGGCTAACTTAGAAGCCAAAGCATCTGGTTTTGTTGTGGTAGGAGTGTCCTTTTGTTTCTGGGGGCATTCCTTTTTTTTTTTTTTTTTTTTTTTATTGAATGGTAACTATGTACATTAATGCACTTCTGGGGTACAGTGTGGGGTTTTCACATGTAATCTGAAATACTTCCATCAAACTGGTCAACACAGCCTTCATGTCATTTTCTCAGTTATTGTTTTAAAACGTTCATATTCTACTCCTAGAAAGATTCACTTGTACCCCTGTAAGATAAACCTCAGAAGTGATCCCTCCAATCCCCCTCCCTTCACTCATTCCCCCTTTCCTTCTCCCTCCCCATATTCTTAGGCTATTTGGTTATAGCTTTCATATAAAAGGTATAAATTAGTTTCATAATAGGGGTGTGTACATTGGATATTGATGTGAAAATATTCAACAACATCCTAACCAACAGAATCTAGCAACACATCAAACAAATTATACACTACGACCAAGTGGGTTTTATCCCAGGATCTCAAGGATGGTTCAACCTACGTAAATCTATAAATGTAATTCATCACATAAACAAATCAAAAAACAAAGACCATATGATTCTCTCAATTGATGCAGAAAAAGCTTTTGATAATATTTAGCATCCGTTCAGGATCAGAACACTTAAGAAAATTGGTATAGAAGGGACATTTCTCAAGTTGATAGAGGCCATCTACAGTAAACCCACAGCCAATATCGTATTGAATGGAGTTAAACTGAAATCATTTCCACTCAGATCAGGAACCAGGCAAGGTTGCGCATTGTCACCATTGTTCTTTAACATTGTAATGGAAGTTCTAGCTATTGCCATTTGGGAAGCAAAGGCAATTAAGGGTATCCTTATAGGAACAGAAGAGTCTGAACTTTCACTTTTCACAGTTGATATGATTGTATATGTGGAAAACACCAGGGATTCAACTAAAGAACTCTTAGAAGTGATCAAGGAACACAGTGGCATATCAGGATACAAAATCAACACTCATAAATCTGTAGCCTTTGTATTTACCAACAGCAGCCAAGCTGAAAAAACAGTCAAGGACTCTATTCCATTTAAAGTAGTGCCAAAGAAGATGAAATATTTTGGAGTATACCTAACAAAGGATGTGAAAGATCTCTATAAAGAGAACTATGAAAGTCTAAGAAAAGAAACAGCCAAAAACGTTAACAAATAGAAAAATATACCATGCTCATGGCTAGGAAGAATCAACATTGTTAAAATGTCCATATTACCCAAAGTAGTATACAATTTTAATGTAATCCCCATTAAAGCCCCACTGTCATACTTTAAAGATCTTGAGAAAATAATACTTCATTTTAGATGGAATCAGAAAAAACCTCAACTAGCCAAGACATTACTCAGGAATAAAAAGAAAGCAGGAGGAATCATGGCAACAAACCTCAGACTATACTATAAATCGATAGTGATTAAAACAGCATGGTATGGGCACAAAAACAGAGAGGTAGATGTATGGAACAAAATAGAAAGCCAACAGATGAATCCAGCTACCTACTGTTACCTCATCTTTGACAAACCAGATAAAAGCATTGAATGGGGAAATGATTCCCTATTTAACAATGGTGCTGGGAGAATTGGCTGGCAACTTGTAGAAGAATGAAACTGGATCCACACCTTCACCATTAACTAAGATAGATTCTCATTGGATTAAAGATTTAAACTTAAGACATGAAACCATAAAAATACTAGAAGAAAGTGTAGGGAAAACAGTGGAAGAAATTGACCGGGGTGAATTTTTTATGAGATAGACCCCACGGACAATGAAAGCAACATCAAAAATACACTATTGGGACCTGATCAAACCAAAGAGCTTCTGCACAGCCAAGAACACAGTAAGTAAGGCAAGCAGACAGCCCTCAGAGTGGGAGAAAATATTTGCAGGCTATGTCTCTGAGAAAGGTTCAATAACCAGAATCCATAGAGAACTCAAACGTATTAGCAAAAAACCCTCCAAAAACAAAAAAACAAGTGATCCCATTGCAGGGTGGGCAAAGGACTTGAAGAGGAATTTCACCAAAGAAGATAGGCATGAGGCCTATAGATATATGAAAAAATGCTCACCATCCTTAATCATTAGATAAATGCAAATCAAAACTACTTCGAGATATCACCTAAGTCCAGTAAGATTAGCCCATATCACAAAATCCCAAAACAAGAGTTGCTGGCTTGGATGTGGAGAAAAGGGAACACTTCTACACTGCTGGTGGGAATGCAAACTAATATGTTCCTTTTGGAAAGATGTCTGGAGAACACTTAGAAAACTAAAAATTGACCTTACATTCCATCCTACAATTCGTTTATTGTGTATATACCCAGAAGATCAAAAATCACATTATAATAAAGATATTTGTATCAGAATGTTTATTGCAGCCCAATTCATAATTGCCAGGTCATGGAAGAAACCCAAGTGCCCATCAATCCATGAATGGATCAATAAACTGTGGTATATGTACACCATGGAATTCTATCACTTTCTCTTAAAATATTTTCTCTCTCTCTTTGAGTCTCACTTTGTGACCCTCGGTACAGTGCTGTGGCATCATAGCTCTCAGCAAGCTCAAAGCCTTTTGCACAAGTGATTCTCTTCCCTTATCCTCCCAAGTAGCTGGGAGTACAGACACTTGCCACAAAGTCCAGTTATTTTTTAGAGACAGGGTCTCTCTCCTGCTCAGGCTGGTCTCGAATTCCTGAGCTCAAGTGATCCACTGCCTCAGCGTCCCTGAGTGCCAGGATTACAGGTGTGAGTCACTCTGCCTGGCCTGAAGTATTTTATCTCTTTTAAAATACCTTCCCATATTTATATTAATATGCTTTTAAACTTTCTCTGCTTTTCTTCTCTCATTTCTCTAAAGACATTTTCCTGAAGTGTTTGCTCTTTCATTAGTTCAGTTTTTGTCACTGAAGTGGCTTTTTTCTTTGTTTCTAACTCTTTAGCTCTGAAATGCTCTCTCTCTCCAATCACCTCATAGCTGAGTGATTCTGTTTATTATTTTATGCTGCTGGTGCCATAGTTTCTGTTACTTTTACAGGTTTTTTTTGGATATTAGGTCATAGTATTTGACAGTATTTGTCTTTTTTGTGGACATGGCTCCTAAAATGTCTTCAGTGTCTCTAGAGACATACTTCTGTTCCGTGCTCTCTCCCCTCTCCTCTATCCCCCTCCCCTCTCCCCTCCCTCTCCCTCTCACTCATACTCTCATTGTTATGTTTCCTTTTTCATAACACATTAACATGCAAGAATTCCTGTGCCATCCTTTTCTGATTCTGATGATTCTATGAGGTGAGTTTTCTTGTACATGGGAACATGTGGGTCATATTTTCTTTTAATAGGTGTAAAGCCTCCTCTCCTATTATGTTCGTGAAACACTCAAAAACACGGCCTTGTTTCTTCTGAAATCTGCATCTGCCGCCCCCCCCCCCCCAGCTTTTATCTGTTTCTTATTTTTTCTTCTACTCTATAATCTTAGGTCTGTTAAATTTAGGCTCTATTTCTGGCAGTTTCTACTGACTTTGCAAGCTTATCCTGGAACATTGGTTTAGCCTATTTCTGGGGTCTAGGCTGCTCCAGTGATGTGCAGCTCTTACTCTCACCAACAGATTTGAGCCAGCAAATTTCCTTTCTATGTGGGGCTCCTGTTTTCAGCTCAGTGCATATGTATTCCAGAGAGAATCTATGGGGAAGGTGAAGATTCTCTGGCTTTTAGTGCTGTTGGAATCCCTTCACCTTTCATCTGCTCCTGTGCACACGGTTAGTAATAAGCCCTGGGTCATCCTGACTTAAGCGATTCCTTCTCACCCTCTCTTGCTTACATTTTGAGGATTCTGGAGACATTTTATATGTAGATGACTTGGGAGAGATTTGACAAACATGTCACAACTCCACAGTCTTCCCCTGCAATTCTTTCTGAAAAATTCTGACCATTGAGAAAGACTGAAAAGATGCTTTACTAAACCCATCGTGTCTTTGGAGAAACTGAATCTTATGGAAATTAAGAAGCATAAACAAATTTTTGATAATAGAAAAGGGCAAATGTAAGACTTGAATCCAGGTCTGACTCCCACACGCATGTTCTTTCCACTACAAAGACATTGTTCTTCTTAACATTTACAGTAAAGCTGCAGTTGATTTCTCAGTTTCTTGGTATGGAGAAAGTGAGGGCAGCTATAAAGAGAGAAGCCAAGCAGTCGTGGGATGGGGAGGCTGGGTCCTCAGACAAGGCTGAACATGCTGTGGCTCTTTCACACGTCACCAGAGCTGAGCTAAACTCCCTTGGATGCAAGAGAACCCTAACTCAAGTCTTAGTGTCCATCTGGAAAAACAAATATTGAAAAATTGGGGGAAAAATAAATTCTCCTTCTTTTTCTTTTGCTGCAACAAAATATTAAGCAATAATATTAGTAATAATGCAAAGAAAGTAAAAATATGGAACGCTTCACGAATTTGCATGTCATCCTTGCACAGGGGCCATGCTAATCTTCTCTGTACCCTTCCAATTTTAGTATATGTGCTGTAGAAGCAAGCACAGGGGAAAAATGCTTTAATTTCTTTAGTGACTTCCTTAAGGAAGACTCTATTTGGGATGTCTTGCAACTGGTCCCAAGCAGAGCTGAGGTTGTAGCATGTGACCTTTCTTGCCATTCTTTTTGTATTGTAGCTCTACAATGGAGAAATAAGTCTAGGCTAAATGGGGTACAGGTTTATAGAGAGACAGAGACTGGTCTCAAGGTGACTTCAAAAAAGAAATAAGTGGCTGATTGATTCCCTCACTTGTCTAAGGAGGCTCACAAAAGCCATACGTAAGACAAATACACAATGGTTTTGTTTGTTTGTTTGTTTGTTTGTTTTTTCTGTTCTGGAAATAAGCCTAAAGAAAATATCTGATCAGGGTAAAAGTTAGTTATGATAGTAACAGGTAAATTGCAAGGGCATGAGGCAAAAATGGAGGCCCTCATTTCAAGAAACTGATTCCTAAGGAAGGAGAGAATTTGACATACACAAAGACATTGAACTGTCAGGGGTTCTTCCTAGAAGACACACAAAGTCCAAGAAGCCGCTTGTTGCAAACATTTACCCTGAATATTGTGTTCAATTCCCAGGCAGTTAAAAAAAATACTGGAAAATTATTTTTCTCACTTTAATCCATTTTCATTAATACAGGATTAATTATTTATATTTAATTTGTTGGAAGTTCAATGTTTAATTTTACAAACCTCAATGTGTTAGAGGCATTTTTAATAAATAATATCTAATAACTATTAAAGATCACTCAAATGTAGAAAGGATTTAACTTCATAGCATGACTTTTAGGTGAATTCCTAAACTGAAACAAAATATTGCCTACAAGAACGCTCCACACTCAAACACGTTCATAGCACAACTGTGTCTTTGGCCCTGTTTACTTTGGCAGCCTGTTAGAACCTGTGACTCGGAGCATTCTTATGTCTGGGAGAAAGGTAGCCCAACTTCCAAAGGTAGAAATGGTACCCACATGTACATTCCTTAGTCCCAAGAGAGGTTGGAGACAATTGTGTAGAATAGTTACAAATTAGCTATGTGGCACAACAAACTAGTAAAGCCTGCATTTCCCCTGTGCCATCTAATCATTGATTCTCTTCCCTTATTTCTCTAGAAGATCCACTGTGAAACAGGCTGGCCTTACGTCAGACTGAAGAGAAGTGGGAAGGCAATGCATACTCAATTAATAGATGCTTATGGTAAATATTCAACTTTATTACACAGGAAGAATTAAAAGATGGAGCCATGAGCGTGCGCTATTACTTTAACAGTAAATTTTATATGTACAGGATGTTAATCTAAACCAAATTAAAGTTATGAATAAGCAGGCAAATGGGCTTACACAGGTCACTCCCTCATTCAGCCAACATCGTCCTCATTTGCCTCGCAGCCCAGTCTCCTCGCTCTCCTGGGCACCACTGACCCAGTCACACACCTTCTCCATCTCCCCCTTCCTTTTTCTTTCCCCACCACATTCCTTCCTCACTCTATTTTGTGTACAAATTCTTTGAGTCTTTACCTCATCCAGAATATAACTCTTACCAAGCAAAATTAATCCCCTTTCTAACTACATGCTTCCCGCCAAACACACAAAGCACCTTGCAGACGCCTATTTTATAACAATTAACTAGCCGCACTGTCTTTACTTACATATCTGTCTCTCCCACTAAATCATGAGCTTTCCCCAAAAACTTACTTGTTCAAATCATTGCTGTATCCCAGCGCCCACTGCAGGTCCTGGCACAGGGATTGTATTTGACTCTATTTACCACCTGTCTATTAATCTTATTTTGGTGGAAACATCCTTGGGTGAGGTACTTTCATCCCTCCATCAAGCTATTTGACACACTTGCTTGAATGTCTCTTTAGATGCTCACAAAAGCATGATGCTTCTACTCACCTCTCCTATACAACTTGGTCTTTTGTTTTTCAGTAAGTAGCCCTGTGCCCCATAGAAAGCTGGAGACTATGCTTATCCTTTCCCCCAACTCACTGCTTAATCTTTCAACAAATTCGGTAGGTTCTGACACCAAAATAAACTTCGAAATCTCTTGTCACCTATATCGCATGCTAATCCAAGTGGCGATTCATTGGATCTTTATCTTTTTCCTGGAATGTTCCCATACTCTCCAAATTTGTATCTTTCATTTCCATCTAGCCTATTCTCCTTAAGCAACCAGAACATCTTTTAAAAATGTAACTAATATCATATTATTCTCCTTCTTAAAATAGTAACATTCCATATGACATATCGAAATTACATGAATTATAAATAGGGCCACCAGATTTAACACATAATAATAATGGACACCCATTTGATTTGAATTCCATGTAAATACAATTATTTTTAGTATAATTATGTTCCTTGCAATATCTGAGGCATACACACACAAAAAGACATTAACTGTTTATCTGAAATCTAAATATAAGCGGCATCCTATAGTCCGTCTGGCAACTGTAGTTCTAAGGCCCAGTAGAATATGGACTCTCTCTGAGTTTCCCATTTCTCATTTTACTTAATGGTTCTCTTCCCTTTTTCCACTATGTGCAGTTCACATCAGCATCCTCACACTTGCCCAGCTCCATCCAATCAACTTTAAATGTCATCCATCAAAAGAAAGAAAAAAAAAACCTTCTCTAACTACCTTATATAATCAAATATTGCCCAATTTTGTTTACAGTACTTATTATAATTTGGTGATTATTTTCACTTGCATATTTATCTCTTAGTTGTTTATATATTTACTATTTCACTCTGAGGCTCTACCTGGATGAAAGCAGGGAACTTGTCTATCTGATACTGGATAAGGGCTTTGAAGTATTTGCTAAACAAATGAGGAACAGAATGGAAGTACTCAATCCCAAAGGATTTGGGGTTAATATCTAGAATCAGAATCTAGATAAAGCTTAATGCCAAGTCTTTGAGTTGGACTGTCTGAGTTTAGAATCCCAGTTCTTATAGTTTGTGGAAGATAATTAATGTTCTCTTCCCTTATTTCTGTATAAAATCAACTACAAAACAGGCTGGCCTTCCATCAGACTTTAGAGAAGTGGGAAGGCAATGCATACTCAATTATTAGATGCTTATGGTAAAAATTCAACTTTATTACATAAGAAATAATTAAAAGATATAGAGATAAGCATATCCTGTTGATTTAATAGTAAATTTTATATGTACAAAATGTCAATCTGAATAGAATTTAAAGTTCTGAATAAGTAGACAAGTTGGCTTACATAGATCACTCCCCGATTCACCCAACATAGTCCTCCTTTGCCTTTTTAGCCCATCTCCTCACTCTCCCCAGCACCCCTGATTTTGGTGGTAGAAAGTTACCTAAATTTTAAGAACATTATTGCTTCATGATTAAAATCAAAATCTCAGCACCTGCCATATTAAGGCCTTTAGGAGAACCAAAGAGATGAATTTTTTGGTACTGGTATGCAGAATATACACAATGTTAGCCATTGCTGCCACTATTGCTGTTGTTGAGATTCTATGAGCCACCTACCTAATTTGGTGATGAGACTTTTAGACACTACCCAGATCCATTTAGTGATATTTCCATTTTAAAAGGATGATTAAAATTTGTGACAGGGGCTACTCTCACTGGGGATAGGTGGTATCTCAGGGTGGTTCTGATTTGCATTTCTCTGATGATCAGGGACAATGAGCATTTTTTTAAGTGTTTAGCCATCATCTGTCTTCATCAGAGAAGGTTTTGGTCATACCTCTTGCTCAGAGGTAGATGGGATTGTTTACTCTTTTTCTGGTGATTATTTTGAGGCTTCTGTAGATTCTAGCTACCAGCCCTTTGTCAGATTGATACCTAGCAAATGTCTTTTTCCATTCTGAAGACTGTCTTTTAGCTTTACTTGTGGTGTCCTTAGCTGTGTAGAAGTTTTTCAGCTTGTGGGTGTGAAGAGAAGGGAACACTTTTATACTGCTGGTGGGATTGCAAAGTAATACAACATTTTTGGAAAGAAATATGGAGAATTCTCAATGAACTCAAACTAGACCTTCCATTTGATCCTTCAATCCCATTCCTGGGCATCTACACAGAAGAAAAAACATCATTTTACCACAAGGATGCTTGTACTAGACTCTTTATCATAGCTCAATTTACAATCACCAAATTGTGGAAATGCCTCAATGCCCACGAACCCAGGAATGGATTAATAAGCTGTAATATATGTATACCATGGAATACTATTCAACCATTAAAAATATATAGACTTTATATCTTTTGTATTAACTTGGATGGAAATGGAACACATTCTTTTTAGTAAAGCATCACAAGAATGGAGAACCAAGAGTCCAATGTACTCAATTCTATAAAGGCAGTAGATGATTTAATACAAGGGAGGGGTAGGGGAAGGAGAGATGGGGAGAGTGGTGGTAGTAGGGGGGTGGGGGTTAATTTGTATGGCACACGTTTTGAGGGCAAGACACAATTATAAGAGGTATTTTACCTAACAACTACAATCAGTATAACCTAACTCTTTCTACCCTCAGTGGATCCCAAACAACAAAAAATAATAATAAATAAAAGGATGATGAAAAACAAATATGTTTGGTAAGAGGTAGTATGAGAAAAGTGGACTGGAGAATGGACACACATGGACAAGGAAAAACAAGAACAGATGTAAAAGGGCTGTTGGATGCCTGGACTTTACTCCACTTCTAAGATCAATGTGGAAAAAAACAAAAAGAGCAGGAAAAGAAAGGCAGCAAAGGGATTAGTGCACGGATATGTGGATGACAGTTAGACAGTCTAGGTTCACCAAGATCTGCACATCTAACTCCAAGAAACTCATGGGACAGCTACTACAGTATACTTTCGTTCCTTCTTTATTATTTATTTATTTATTTTGAGACAGGGTTTCACTATGTGCCCTCGGTAGAGTTCCGTGGTGTCACAGCACTCAACTCTTGGGCTTAAACAATTCTCTTGCCTCAGCCTCCCAAGCACAAATTCTTGGGTTTAAGCCATTCTCTTACCTCAGCCTTCCATATAGATGGGACTACAGGTGCCACCACAATACCTGACTATTTTTGTTGTTGTTGTAGTTGTCATTATTTTTAGCAGGCCTGAGCTGGGTCCAAACCTGCCAGCTCCAGTGTATGTGGCCAGTGCCCTAACCACTGAGCAACAGGCTCTGAGACTACAATATACTTTGTGATACAGAGCATCTGAGGTCTAACGTGTCTGTTAAAAACCCCGAATTTTTCTTGAGTAAAATCTAAAGGATAGACCTCATTTTAAATAAACTGATGGGCATTTCGAATACATTCTCCTTTCCTTACTCTGTTCAAAATAAACCCCAGAATCCAGATCCTTTTATATAAAGTTAAATAAACAGCTTTTGGTGATACACAGTTATTGATTTTAAGAGCAATCTTCATGCAGCACAAAGTGGATAAAAAAGTAAGAAAAAGAAAAGAAACATAAAATATGTCATTATGTGAGGCTAATTGTAGGAAAAATTCAGGTTTTCAAAATCAATCTTTTCTTCCCAGAATGGAGAGGGGAAAGCTTTTAAAACCATTCGGAACTATTTTTGTTCTCTCAAACCAAAACACAAAGAGGCTTGTTCAGTTTCAAATAAAGAAAAAGCAAAAGAAATTCACAGGGATGGGGAACAATATATCAACTTTCTGTTCAAACTGCATGTTTTCACTATTAGATGTAGTGTCATAAACACGATGCCGTTGTAACTGAAATCAAGCTTCAGATTCTCTGCCAAATGCATGTTTTTCAGTCATGCAAATTGTGTCCTTTTGAAACATGTATTTATAACTTGCTCTGAAAAAAACATTCAAAAGGATTCTTTCCTTCCTTTTGAGGTCCACTGTTTATATAACCAACCTCGTCTCAGGGACATCATGGAGCTAAACCTAAACGTGGCTTTCGTTTGACCAGCCAATGCCAATTATGCTACAAATTCCAAAGTTGGCCTTTTCCAAACAAATTTACCTGGAAGAGAAATGGTACAATGTAAATGGGAGATTTGTTCTCAACTAATTAAAGAGCATTTTACTTGTTTCCAAAGTTCTTTCAAAATCCGACATGTAAATGAAGCCATAAAGTAGAAGGAGAAAGGGAGCACAGAGCGAACTTCAAAGGAAAGTTAAAGAGAGAGGCAGCAGTCCTGCTCAGTATTAACGGAATATTTGAGAATATGCTTCCCACACACTCCTTTCAAATTGCACCTTTTATGTCTACAGAAGATAATCACAATTGTCTAGGAAATTTAGTCAAGAATATCCAGTTAGATAATACCAGTAATCATATGGCTTGGAAACATTTTCAATGATGTGGATTTATAGTCAAATTGTAGGTATCATAACTGGCACAATAAGAATAACTCACATGTTAATATATCTACTGGTATTTGTCCATAATGAAAGGACTATTTTCAAAGCAACCCATAACAACTGAACATAAAAGACTGCTGACTATCAGAATATAATTAGCAAACATTGAACTATATATATAAACTTGCAGGTGTATTCATACGCATCTGACCATGTACCACATTAAGTGGTGCAGCGAAACGCTTGAATCTGCAATCATGCAAATCATCTGGTAGCATGTCATTAAAATTGATGATTTATTTTACATAGGTGAAGTATTCATAGTTACTTCCATAGCCGAAAAAGCTCACTAGTGACTTGAATTAATTGGAATCTCCAATCATATCTAAAATATTAAAAAGGAGTCTTTTAATTAGTATTGCTATCCTGTCACCTTTAACCATGATACAAAATAAAACATGATCAACTGGGCTATGCTTTGCAATGTAAGCATGACTGACACTGCTCTTCCCAAGCAACAGACACAAAGACCTTTCATGGCAGAGTCAGAAAAAACAATGAACACGGAACACAGGCTTTCCTGGTTTCCTACCCAGATGCAAGCACGATTGACAATACTCTTCACAATCAATATGTAAAAAGATAATCAGAATTAAAAATGAACCCTGAACCACCGAGTGCAGGCTTTCCTGGTCTCAGATCCAGGTTCGTCCATGAATTAGCAATATCACTCGCGCATCGGCTGTGGCCTCTCTGTACCTTAATTAAATGAAGACAAAAACTTTCCTCATGGAATATTTTTGAGGGACAAATGTGGTAACAAGTAAATAATGTTGGCATTTGGCACAAGCTCAACAAATGCAAATTTCCTTTTATCTGTGTAGAATGAAGCAGGACTGTCAACTTTTGCAAAACCAGCAGGCGGGTTTGACATCTTTAAAGGACACGGAGAGCCGGTGAGAGCTTCATTTTGTATTTGGTACAGCACAATCAATATTTCAGACAATTTCAAAACAACTAACTATCCTTCCTTCTCAATTATAACACTGAGAGACCTGCAATAAAGTCTGAAAAGAAACTGACGAGATAAAGATTTAAATTGGCTTAGTAAACCTTTCTTCCTTATCAATTGAAAACACTACTACCTTGAATTAGTGCCTCAGATATTCCTTTTGGGACATATAAAAGCCAGATGCAGATGAAAGTAGCTTTCTCTTCATATATGTGGGTCATTGCAAAAGTTTTGAGATACATAAAAATCAAGAACATAAAATCTGCCTGGATGAGAACAAATGAAGCCCTCCCAGCAGTACCGATAAGCCAAGCAAGTGCAAACTAGGATGGGAGTATCAGAAAGGACGCTGTCAACTGTGTTTCCTGGGAAGGGAATGATGGCCCATTATGCAGTCTGGCTCAGAGCTTCTGTAGCCACCCATACACACCTTACCAGCACTGTCACAGTCTTCTCCATCATCCACTAGCTGTAACAATGTCAGGTGTTAAAAATCTACTTTGCAGGCTATGGAATGTTTAGGTTACCATATACTGGCAAGTAGAACCTCAAATGCATAACTTCACAATCCATTTTATTATTTTTCAGTTCAGGAACATACTACAGGCCACCACCATACTCTGGGGCACCTGGGGTTGACATAGATTGTGCCCTTCTGACATTGAATTCTCCTTTTCAGTATTAACTGAATTCGTGGTTCACCTTACAAAGCAGCTGCTAACTTCTTTCTGTGATGCCATATTTAACAGCACAACTGACAAAGACTAATATGAGGGCGCAGTAGGGTGTACCAGGATATAAAAGCAGTTGGTGCAGAATTCTTTTTTTTTTTTTTTTTTTTTTTTTGTAGAGACAGAGTCCCACTTTATCACCCTTGGTAGAGTGCCATGGCATCACAGCTCACAGCAACCTCCAACTCCTGGGCTTAGGCAATTCTCTTGCCTCAGACTCCGGAGTAGCTGGGACTATAGGCACCTGCCACAACACCCGGCTGTCTTTTTTTTGGTTGCAGTTTGGCTGGGGGTGGGTTTGAACCCGCCACCCTCAGTATATGGGGCCAGCGCCCTACTCACTGAGCCACAGGCACTGCCCCCCGGTGCAAAATTCTTTAATTGGAAGTTCATGTTTCACTTCCCTTGGAAGGCCTTCCTGGCATCCCCTGGACTAGAAAAATACTGCTGTGACCTTTCACACAAGACTGAGCTTCCCTATCATCTTCCTTTTAAAAATTATTTTGGGTGCTGGTTTGATTGTTACCATTTACCATCAGCCTATATTCTTTGTAAAGATGTGGGATTTACCTGTCCTGTTCTCTGCTGTCATAAGGAATAGTCATTCTGCTCAGTTCATGATTGATACTCAAGCATATTTGTAA
Source organism: Galago senegalensis (assembly GCA_963575145.1). Lineage (NCBI taxonomy): Eukaryota > Metazoa > Chordata > Mammalia > Primates > Galagidae > Galago > Galago senegalensis. The sequence continues at coordinate 15,454 of CAUYTI010059034.1, read as the reverse complement.
AATGACTTAAATTAACAATCTAAAGTGCCTCCCCAAGATAATTAGTAATATAATTCTTCATATTTGAAACAATGTTTCAAACTATGTATTTTACAAACACACCTCACCTTTACTACTAGAACGTTTGCTGTTTGGCTATGTGCAGGTACGTACCTGCCTAGTGTGGGATTGACATACAAAAGGAATGTCATTAATAACTTTGAACAAACTGATTAGCTAATAAACTGATATTTATCATTTTTAGTTTTATGGACACTTATTTAAAATCGCTCTGTCATGAAATAAATTTCTACTGTACTCCTGACATTAGAACCCTCCAGCATTCAAATCCACTTTTTTCCCCTAATTTTCCATACATAGTCCAAGGCCTTGAAATTCCAAAAGAATAAAAAGATTACTGTTAATGTATTTTAAAGGTAAGTGTTGGCTTGTTTTGCCTTTCATTAAATGTTTATGTAATAATCGCTTTGTACTTAACATTCTTCTGTTCAAATAGATACTATCCTTGCTCTAAAATAACCATTTCTAGCTAAGCGTTCATATATTGTTTTGTTCTTAGTACTCTTCCATTAACATGCAAACATTCTAAGACATCTCCTCACTCTTCAAATGTCATTCCACAGTTTTTGTTTTGTATTTAATTCCACACTTTTATCTTCTCACAGGCTGTGTTAAAAGAAACTGGAAATTTATAACAGGTATCATAGTTCATAGACTCACATTAAGAAAGCACAGAAAGAATGTCCTTTTCTGGTTCAAGACGACACCTGTGTAATTTTCTATTTGTTTAGACATCAAGAATGGCCGAGTTATCTTACTATATCTTAGCTGACCAGAGGCAGTATGATGGGAATTCATCTCCAGATTGTTTTTCCCTGAGTTCCAGATCTTTTATGGCCATTTTTACACACTCCATCTGGTTCTGAAATCCAAAACAGCCTTCTAAATTTGAACACAGAAATCTTGTATTTAAACCATTCCTGTTCAGACCATGTGAGAGCTAAACCATCCAGCCTGCAGACCAGAGCTGATGAAGCCCAGGATCAGGAAGGGACAACAGTCTTACCCCAAAAATGTCTGAGGAGTCAAAGGACAGGGACCTAAAATAATTCCAAAAATTCATCAAAAAATCAGATTAAGACTCTGGGAATTTTTTTTTTCTTTTGACATTCTTTATCATTCATTTCATTTTTTTTATTTCTTATAGCATAACTGTGTACATTAATGCAATCATGGGGTACAGTGTGCTGTTTTCATATACATTTTGAAATGCTCTCATCAAACTGGTTAACATAACCTTCATGTCATTTTTGTAGTTATTGAGTTAAAACGTTCATGCTCTGCTTTTAGAAAGATGCACTTGTACCCTTGTAAGATAAACCATAGAGGTGACCCCACCAATCACCCTCCTTCCCCTCATTCATCACCCCTCACCTCCCCCCACCCCTAAATGCCCATGGACCTACGAATGGATCAATAAATTGTGGTACATGTACACCGTGGAATACTATGCAGCCCTAAAGAAGGATGGAGACTTTACCTCCTTCATGTTTATATGGAGAATGGGAAAATGTTCTTCTTAGCAAAGAAACTCTGGGAATTTTTAAGTCTACTGCAAATGAGAGAGATGCTCTAGAACCTATAAGTCCTGTCTGATTCAAAGGGGAAGTAAGAAAATGGAAAAACCAAGCATTATATAAAAATGCCCTTTATTACAAATGAGACAACCTGCTTTGGTTCTATGTAGATAACCATGAAGCTCTTCTTACCAGTTATGCTAAACCTAATAGTGACCTCACAAATCCCTTAATTTGTGCTACTAGATCTATAGTTTGTACCATTAAAAAAAAAAATACAGCTGACCAAAGTAGCTGAGTCAGTGGAATCTGGAACATTCCTTTATAACAAACTTTTTTGTCTTTCTTTTGAAGTTACAGTTTAAGCGCAGCAAAGCTAAGCATAGATTGCTTAGTAACCAACTACTAGGGACTAGGGACTGCAGATTAATATTAGTTTACCTTTCCTTATGCCTGAATCTTTTGCTTGCCTCAATAAAAACTATATCTGTTTAATATTATTTGTATGCAATTATCATTCCCAAAAGCCTTAGAATAAAACCTCCATATGTATGCAGAAGTCAGATCCTACCAATTATTAAATTCCACACTCTTAATCTCTTAACATTCAAGTAAGACCATCCTCTGGGCTGTATTCTTCAACTTGAAAAGCATCTTCATTTTCCTCAAGGAGACAATAATAAACTCTCGGAAACTGCCACTATTCTATTACCTTTACTACAACAAGGCTCTGGGTTCGTGCACATACGTTAATGGTTCCTTCTATTATTTTACTATTATTATTTCATTCCTTCCCTCTTCTCCTTCTGCATTATACTTTCCTCCTTCCCCCCCTCCTGAATATGCAAACCAGCACCTGTTGGCCCACCCTCACCATTAACAGAGTGCATTAAAATACTTGAGCCCCATAAGTCTTAATTTACACAGAATTTTTTCATTACCTTTGGTAAAGTGCAACTGGCTTTTGTTGACTGTTGACTCTAATTATGAAGTAGTTTATTAGCTTTTATTGAATGCACTTAGTTAACCTTCCTTTAGCTTTATTAGGTAATAAATTTGTTAATTTGGAACAACCTTTTGCTTTCTTGCCTTGGCATCCTGAGTTAATAATTGCTTCCTATAATCAATGGGTTTACTCATTTACTAATAAATGGTTCTTTACCCTCCTAATTGTAGATCTTCATCTTTATTTAAAAGTCAATTTAGAAAAAAATGGCTTCCTTGCCTCCTTAAATGTGGACACTTAGTAGGAAATGGCATTTCCTTCATCTAATAAGCATTACTGTGTGCTCAGCTCGTTTTTATCATTGTGCTAAGCGCTATGTGGAAAACAAAGCAGCCTCAGACACAATCTGTCTTCAAGGAAAACCTTAAGTCCCCACCCTCAGTGACTTCATTTGAACTATACTCTGCATCTGAAATTTTTACGAGCCCCTCAGTGTGTATGTGGTCCACCCAGTGGATTTAGCTGTTCATCCCTCCCCACTCTCAAGGGTCAAGTTCACTTCTTGTCCTTAGTGTTCTGGACCCTCTGCCCAGGGAAAGCCAAATTAATTTTCTCTCATGAACCCTATTTCCAAACCATTTTACCAGTGACCATACTGAACCATAGTTATGCATTGGGTATATGTATGGGCCTTGTATTTCTATCTCTTTCATTATATGAACCTTCTTAAGTATAGAAAATACGTTTCTGTAAATTTCAGCATTCTCAGGACAAATACTGGAAGGAACCATTAACGAATGTGCCAGAGCAGAACTCAGAGCAGATCCATAGTTCTGTAAGTCAGAATCCTGGAGACCACAACTCCAGTTTCATAAAATCTGCAGTGAAGCTTCCACTCCACTGGAAAAAGACAAGAAACACAATTGTCAGGCTTCAGAACAGCACATGATGGTACACAGCCTATCCTGAATAAATGTCAGCAAGATTTTAATTAACCACAAATGATTTCCACTAATTAGCCAAATAAGACTGAACTGGGCTGTAACAGAGACCTGGATCTGTTAATTTTCTTATTGCTATCACAAAAGGGATAGAATTAACATTTGTTTAGATGCCTTATAGTGAGAAGGTCTGATGATTGATTCTATCACAAGGGATTTTTAAAGTATACAAATATCTCTATAAAATACAACATCCCGGTGGAGGTAATATGTATTAGATAAATTTATAGGAGAAAGAGTTTGGGACTCTTGAGCCAAAAAGTCAATTTCAGTTATTGTAAAAATATCTAGATGATCCATAAGGATGGCCCATCGGTATAAATTGCACATAGAACAGGAACAGGGAGAAGTCATAGGCCTTACTCAAGCAGACAGGTGCCCTGGTGTATTAACACTCATATAAGTGAGCCTGACACCAGTGGTTACATCAGCTGTTATTCCTAGAAGGTTCCTAGATACACATTGCCAGGTGTGTTGACTTCAAAGTAACTGGATATTACATTTCATCAGACTGAGCAGAAGTAAAATTAAGTTCATGGTAAGGATATACAGTATAATCACCTTTCCTCCCTAAGATTTTCTGGAAAAGAAAAATAAACATGATAGACAGAATACTTACAAAAGTTGCTGTAATATAAAATTACAGTTGCTGAGAAAAATAGTGAGAAGTGATTCATAGTGTTTAAGAAAATAGCAAGCCTTTCCTAGATGAGCTGGGATACTGAAACACCCACTAGAATTACAGTGACTTGGGCACGTGTGCAAATCACTGTTCTCTTTTGGGAATATCAGACATCTAAATGTTGAGGCCAGCGTCTAAAGGAAGTGAGGCTAATACTTTGGGAAGAAAAACAGTTTTACAATAGCAATTCAGAAAACAGCCAAGGAGAAATGATGATAAAATTTTGTCTTCCTAGCACAGGCTGGTTTCCATAAAATGACTATACGAAAGTTGAATTTTGGAGGTGGCTTTCCTTTCCATGCACTAGCAGTTTGCACCTGCAAACTGTAGGAACCAGGATGCCAGAAGCAGTTCTGAAGACAGCGCAGGAGGTCACTGGGACAGGAAGTCAGCAAGCGGATAAGGGTTCAGTCCACAATCCGATTAAGGACACAACTGCCATTCACTTTCTATAGCCACTAAAGGAAAGAAGGGGCATGGACTGGTGTTGTCATAAAAACATAATTAAACATATAGTGCAACTGCAAATAAAAAGAAAAACTGATTTTTTACTAGGCCACAAACGTGTTGTTCCTAGCAGGTAATGAATTGACAGTACTTGACTGATATTGGTTGAAGGTCACATGACCTTCACTACCCCCTTAGTGAGAGACTTCAAATGAAAACTACTGTTATGTGTAGAGTCTTTCTACTACAAAATAAATTCTCCCAGATGATTTTTTAAAGACATAATTCAGGATCCTCACCAGAACCACTGAATAAAAAACTCTGACACCAGGACCCAGAAATCTGTAGGCTTAAATGTTTTCTAGGGCTTTGAAGCAGTCAGGTTAGCATCATCCCAGCACCAGAATTCTGAGGACTGCTGCAGATCGATTACATTAAAAATTGAATGGAGAAGAGCTATAGTCAATGTCTACTTTATTTCCCAACTATATTAATTTGTGTCCCAATTTGCCTAATCCAAAGTAAACCATAAGAATGATGCAAAATTACAGAAATGAAAACTTCCTTGTCCTAGTCTCAAAGAAGATGTGACACTGTCTTATAGGGAAAATTAAAACTTGAGACACCATCTATACAAGTAAATCAATAAAGCGATTCACTGGAGTAAAATCTCAAATATAATCTCAAGACCAACACAATAAATCACATGTAGGAAAACAGCCTGTTGCTGTTCAACTGTAATTTGATGTTAGAATGATGCCATTTTGAAGTGAAACCCTCATGATGACTAATGCATGCCAAAGCATTCCACAGCAAGGTCCTTAAACAATGCCTGTAGCATAGATAACCCCTCATCAAGATGCTTATCTAACCTCTCCAGTGGTCATGTGTCTTTACCCTTAAACTTGCCATATGAAAGATGCTTTCTGGAGAGCAGTTATGGTGCTGGGGCATGTCAAGGCCATCCACACCTAAGGTATCACTTCTGTTTGTAAAACCCTATTAAGTATTTCTGTCTACACAACTGTATTTGTCAGTCTCTCTCTCCAGCCTCTCGGCTCTCTCAGCCTTCAGGGACAGGTTTGCAGATACCTTCTTCCAGCAGAACAATGAGAAAAAGAGAAACAAATGCAACCAACAGGAAATTAAAATGCCACAAAGGAGAAATTGCTGGGTTTCAGTCTATCATGAGCCTTGTGTTTTACCCCTGGGGATACTTTTTTGTTGCAGAAGAAAAGCAAGAAGCTGACTGCCACACAAAACAGTGTTTGAGTTGGGAAGCTAGAGTAAATAATAGACTATGTCTACTCTGTGCCCTAATCTGTACAGGGTGCTGGGTGGAGATTCGTGGTTTCAATTTTGACTCTCACAAAACTTTTGGCAACAGTTTTGCTTGTCACAATGTGGCATGTGTGGGAGGATGGCGCTGGCATCTAGTTGCTAAGGCCAACGATCCTGATAAACAACCTACAATACATAAACTGAGCCCATATAGCAAAGACTTACGCGACTCCAAAGGTCAGCAGTGCGGGGGAGAATCCCAGTACAAACTAAAGAATCAGCAGATACGTTAATTTCCTTAGGAAATTTATTTTAGATAGATCTTAAATAAACATAAAAATAAACACATAATAAAATATTTCAAAAGTGCTTTGAAGAAAAGAACATAAATTAAGAGAACAGAGAGTTAACACTGAAACTAGTTGTTCATATTATCAACAAAAAAGAACAGGGCCTAACAGATAACAGGTACTCAGTTTCTGTTGAATCAGCAAGATGATTCTATCACCCAAGTATTTAATTATAATAGCCTCACAAAATGCTCTTTGAACTTCACATGGACTTCAGCTATGGCAGCTTATCCGTTCAGGCTGCTGTAACAAAATACTACAGGCTGGGCGGCTTAGAAACAACAGACATTCCTTTCTCACAGTTCTAGAGTCTGGGAAGTCCATGATCAAAGCACCAGCAGATTTGGTGTGTGGTGAGGACCCACTTTCTAGTTCGTAGTGTTGCCTTCTCACTGTGTCCTCATATAGTGGAAAGGGCTCATAACCCAGTGACTTCCCATAGGCCCTACCTCCAACTACCACCATCTTAATTTCAACATGGGCATATGGAGAGACATGAACATTCAGACCACAGCAACCTGCAAGACCTTCTTTGACTTGCTGCCCTTGCCTTTCTGCAGTACAAATCTGGTCTTCTCAGAATGAATGTCAGTGGCTGGGACGAGGTGAGAGAGAGATTCTCTGATGTCCTCAAAGGGAAATATGGGATTGTAAGAGAGCACAAGCAGACAAGCCAGTCAATTAGATGGAAGGTCTCTCGTTCACAAGAGGCCTCTGGCACCTGCAGAGGACCTGTCAGTGGTCTCTTACACTACGCCTGGCTGGCGCACCACCCTGTCCCTGGAGAGGCGCTGCTCCTTCATCATGGGTCAGAACTTTTTGGCCTCTAAGGAAAGACACGGGTCTAAGCAACCAGAGACAATGGTACTCAATTCTGGGACATTGGCTGGACTTTTTGTAAAAGAAACATTTTATTTCCATTGTCATTGCTGACAGGAAAATGGAACCCTAGAATTGCTGGCAATTGTCTTACGACAAAGAAAGCAGGGTCTTCTTGAAAATATTACCAATCCAGAGGGAAACCAAGCAGGACGCTGTGTTAAAGACATTATTTAACCCCCAGGATCCAGCAAAGCCTGAAGCCAGATAACCTGGGTGAAAGTGTCATTCGATTTTAATCATAATATGATTAAAATTGAACACATGTGTGGCCCTGAGCTAGACTCCAATCAAACTCACAGATAAATAAGATATGGTCCTGCCATTCAGAATTTCACACAGTGGAAACCATATTGCTTTAGAATCTACCATGTTTTATTGTAAATTGCTATACCTAGAAATTGCATAGGTACAGAAATATATATGGTCTCAATTATCTTCATTTTATTAAACACTATGCTTAGCAACTTCCCCAAAGTCATAGGATATACACATCCTAGACTTAATCACCTAGAATTTGAACCCAGCTATGTCTGATGGACCTACTTTATACATATTTTGTTCTTTACAGTTATAATTAAAGAAAATTTAATTCTAATAATAGAATGCAAATAACTTAATATAGGTGTAAAGAAGAAGGAAAAAGTGACTCTGACTGTGAACGTGTTTCACCAACCAAGTTTTCCAGGTTTACAGAGTGTGGAGAGGAGGAAAAATGGAAAAGCATCTTTTAAAGAGAACAGGTGATATTTACTGACCCTCCGGGCCAGGCAGTGCTCTAAAGGGTTATTATTCTCATAATAACCTATCAAGTGATTGCTCTTGTTCTCCCCAATTTTCAAGACAATGCAGAGCATGGACAGGGAGAGTAATTTGCCCAGATGAGTCTATTCTAGGACCAGGATTTGACCCCAGAGAGACTAAATCCAGGGGTCACACCGTCCCTTGTTCCCCTGTGTTGCTTCCCATTTGACAGTACACAGCAGACTGTAAGTCATAAGACCATCAAACCACACCCAGAGTGAATGAACATTGTGATTTAGACAACAATCCAAAATTCACTTACACACAGAGCACACTCATTTTTAAATTGCTTACAGATGACTTCTAGAAATTTCTTTTCCAAAATACTTCATTTTGGATTTCTGATTCAATTACACTGTAAATTAGACGTGTTTTGACAGAATAAGGAGAATTCTAAGAGTTAATATGTTAAAGCTAAAGCTTAAAGCTTAAATAAGGTGCAAATAACTCTGACAACTCATCTACAGGCAGTGTAGGGCAGTTTAACTCAAAGTGTCTACTAAGTAAGTATTTTAGTGTTCCTACCGCTGCTGAGCATGGAGGGTAGAAACATGGCCACAGTTCTGTCAAATAAAACCATAAGACAGGGTTATTCTCTTAAACAATAGTATTTATTCCTACATCTGTGCATGTCTGTGTATACAAACATATGGCCATTCATACATATGTGTATATGTGTGTCAGTCTATTTGGGTTACTATAAAGAAAATACCTAAGACTGAGTAATTTATTAAGAAAGAGTTTATTTGGCTTATAGTTCTTCAGGCTATACAAGAAGCATCTGCTTCTGGCTAGGGCTTCCAGGAGCTTCTAACCAAGGTGGAAGTAAAGGGGGAGCAGGAACCTCACATGGTCAGGGACGCCACATGAGGAGGCACGTCATATGAGCAGGCTCATCACAGAAGCTAAGCAGGCATGTCACATGAGGAGGGGCGTCACATGAGTTAAGCAGGCATGTCACATGAGGAGGTGCATCCCATGAGGAGGCACGTCATATAGAAAGAGGAGCAGGAGGAGGTGGTGCCAGGCCCTTTAAATAACCAGCTCTCATAGGAACTAACAAAGAACGCTCACATTACTGCCAGGATGGCTTCAAGCCATTCATGAGGAATGTCCCTTCCACTAGGCCCCACTACCGCCACTAACAATCAGATTTCAACACCAGATGTGGAGGGGCTGAACATTCAAGCCATATCAATATATGTGTATAGACATGCATACACACCAGATGTAATTCCATCACCCTTTCACATAGAAGAGGCTACATTTGACAATGAAGTAATTGCCAATGATTTCAGTTGAATTTATTTTGGCCTCAAAACATACAGAAATGGTTACATTCCATAGCAAAACCCATAACCAAGTTTCAAATAGAAATTACTACAAATATCACATTTAATCAACTCTGCTATAATTCCTATAATTAAAAGATTTTATAAATAAATACAAATAAAATCACAAACAAATTAATGTAATTACATAATATTATGTTATATTAAGTGTAATTTGTTAAGAGCCATTGGATTCAATGAATTAGTAGCTGTACCACTTACAAGTTTGGGCAAGTTACTCAAAGAAAAACAATTCATAAAAATGGGGGAATTGTTCTCACTACTCACCCAAGAAACATTAGCAATTAGAATAAGAAATTGCATCAAAATAAAAACTGCGTGTTCACATTAGTGGAGTGATTCTACTACTCTGGACTTACCTGTGGAAAGTTGCTTCAGCACAAAAAGATACATGTACGTGTATGTCACATGTCTGTGCAGGGTTGCAGCACTCTTAGTAGGGCCATATTGGAATTACATAAATAATTATCAATTTGGTGCTGATTACGTAAATTATGTAAGAGAACATAAGATATAATATTATTTAGTCATTAATATAGTGTTTTATGTCTGTATGTATTGAACTAGTAAAACATCCACATTATATTCATTGGAGAAAACAAATCAAATTATAGAATAAAATGTATACTATGAACACATTTGTAAATTGTTATAATTTATTTATAAACCTAAATATTTACAGATGGATAGTGCAATGTCTGAAATACAAATTTCTAAAATGTTAGACGTGATTCTCAATATCAGAAATGTAGGTAATTCTACATCTTTATACTTACACTGGAGCATATAATTGAGCATATAATTGAAGGTTTTTAGTAAATATAAAGCTGTTTTTTAAAGATGTAAAACTTTGGTATTGTTTTGTGCCTAATTAAAATGAAATTATATCAATTTTGAACAGAAGAAAAACAACAAACATCTGTTAAATTGGTGTTCTGTGCTGGACACTGACCCACAAACATCTCTGTACCTCATTTGGACTTCATGTCAATATTCTGAGAAACACAGGACGTGTAGTTAAACTGGAAAACCAGTGCTAAGAGAACTCAAATTAGTGCAGTTCATACAGTTACTAAGTAGGCAAGGAAACTAGAATTCAAACCAAATTTACATTCTCTTCCCTGTAGGCCACACAAAGAAGGAAACATATAAAACCAAGCAAGCCCAATCCTCAGCCTAAGTTTTTTCTATTTTTTTTTTCATTTCAATTCAACTATTATTTTAAAAGAATATTAAAGAATTTGTATAGTTAGTTTTCAGTGAACTTTTTAATATTATATGCAATAATGATAATAATAACCAGCATTTATTAAGCAGGTTCTTTTCAGAAGACTGACGTAAGTTAACTCTAATTTTTATAACTAAGTTATATACAGTAATTATCAATGTCACAGAATAAAGGGGCTATGGCAATAGTGGTCTAACTTAAGTAAATCACTTTATAAGCATGTTACTTGCTTGCTCAAGGTCACATAGGAAGTAAGTGTTGAAACCAGGAGTCCATACTAAGCAGGCTGACTCCTTAAAAATAATATGTTTATCTCGTTATGCTGTCCTTGGTCAAAATAAGTTTAAAATGTCTCTTTAGAAATAACCCTCAGGGGCACTGCACTGGCTACACAGTGTCTCCTGGTCACGTGCAGACACTTTTCCTCAGAGTCATGATTTGGGGCGCCTTTCTCACTTCTTCACATATCCTTGTACACAGCTCATCTGTGCACACAGACCTCTTCCCTCTGACCTAGCAGGTGAGTGCGAAGGTGCTCCGGGAGACACAGCCTGCTGTTGCTACTGACTTTCAGCTGCTAGTCCTAGGAGTATGCGCTAAGGTGGAGAGGGGGATCTGGTGGGAAGCAGACAGGCTGGATTTCTCACAGACCCTCCAACTCGGGGCAACCGGCCAGTCAGACATTCAGCAATACAGGCGGGCTAAGTTAGGAAACTGAAGATCGCTCAAAGGGACGAAACTTGTTCCCCCCTTTCTCTTCTCCTTGTATTTGTCATCTGGCCTCCTCAGATGCTCCATTACCCTGCGTCCCCGTTTCCCCTTTACCCAACCTTCCCGGGGGCTGTAATCTCCCTCTCATGTTTTTTAAACTCGAGTGCTGTGCATTCTTGCATGTGTGCTCTGTTATGTCCCGATAAAATTGCTCCTGAGAAGCAGGACCCGGTGCTGCATTGTTTTCAGGCTGCTGCTTGTCACGTAAAACAATGTAAGCCCTTCCAGGCTTTAATGCTGTAAGACTGGTGTAAAGTCTCATGATTTCCCCGGCACTGTCTCCATTGCTGACCACTGCCCCAGATTGGGGTCCACTAGATGCCCAACAAATGGCACCCGGAACAGGGCCTAAGAAGGTCAGCTCCTGGGAGGAGGAGGAGGTGACGGGATGCCTCGGAAACCCAGGTGGACACGGGATGACCAGTAGCTGGTCTGTCTATGAGGAGAGCTGCGGCCCTGCTGTGAGTGCCGCAGACTGTCGGTGGGGTTGCGATGTCTGTGTAAAGCCTGTACGATTTATTCTCTTCATTCCGTGTGATTTATTCTCTTCACGGTCTCCTTACCTTCATTTTCACTCCTTAACTGCCTTATTTATTGTGCCCATCCCACTCCCATATTCCACCACGCAGGTTACTCAGTTTTGCCAGGAAGCCCGCCAAGATGAAGTGTTTACCTTTATCTTCACGGCCTTCTTTTAACCGTTTTCTCTGCTGAGGATTAAGTTTACTGGACTTTCCAATCTATGCTGTCCCTACTCTCACTGTCTTCACTTTACAAAGTGTTTCTTTTGACTCCCTCCTTCCTAATTTAAATCCTGACACTAGAGGAGACAGTCTATCCAGGCAGTGCTCTTCAGCTCCAAGTCAGTTTCTGATACTTGGCATAAACTCCAAAAGCTTATAAAGGAGCCTCAGACTCTACAACCAGAATTCCAAACCTGACGTTCAAGGTCTCTGATAACCAGATGGTGACAGAGAGAAGGAAGTGAGAAGACCGGCCAGTAGCAGTTCCCAGTAGCAAAAAGAAAAATCTTTTCAAATGGTGGGTAACTCTGTGGTAGAAAATATTCAGAGACAGAAGTACCTTAGAGGCTCAGGCAAGAAGTTAGCAAGCACATGCCCTGCTGTGGGACTGCACCCTGCCTCCTAACAGCCAGCAGGATCTCTGGAGAGGAATGTTTTAGGAAGCACAGCTCCCAGCCAGAACTGGCAGAGCCCCCTGAGCAGGCACCCTCCACACTCATGGAACACCCACTAAGACTACTTCACAGGACAGACCCCAGCCTTGGAACAAGCTTAACTTTGTCACGCTGGAATGACTGAGCCTCAGGTGATACACCATTACCAGTGAGCAAACTGATTTTAATTAACACCAGAGCCACTTCTTCTGCTCTTCCTAAATTGTAGGACCTCTGTTTTCCTCTCCTATCTTCATCTGTGGAGTAGAAGGTAAAATACAACTTCTTATGTATTCCACAACTTTTCTGTCATTGAGAGATCAAGTTTAATTGCCCTACCTCAGTGTTCAAACAGAATCTTAAGGTTAAGTTAAACACTTAACTCCTTTAATATTGTAGGCTTTTAGAGAAGCTTAACTGAGACTTTATGTACAACCTTCTTTTTCCTTTTTTCTGAGTTTGGGGTTAAAATGACAGGAACCGGTAAGTAGGGGAGAAGGAGATGTATAGTACGAAATGGGTATGAAGGTATAATTTTAGTAAGGAAGGATTAAAAAAAAGAGAGAGAGAATAATTTGTATAGGAAGGAATCTTGTGGGAAAACTTTTTGTCTTAAAGTAACTGGTGGTTTTAAGAAAGAAGATTTAAGACAAAAATGGGAGATTTTAAAGTGTTGAAAGATTGTGTAAGTCATGAAAGTTTGTGAAGAATTTAGAAAGAATTTTGTATGTGATTAAGTTGGTTATAATGAAAAAGAAATCTCTAGTTCCAACAACAAAGTTTTCTGCTCTCTGTTTATAATACGTATGTTTGAAGCCGTTTTGATTTCTGTTATTATACACATTTGTTTAAAGTAATAAAAATGCATCAAAAGTCAGAACTTAAAGGGTCAATCTCCCAGTATACAGTTAATGCAAAGTTTGTTAAACTGTTTTTCTATCTTTTTGCCTGCTAAAACCTGTGGGTTGCTATATTATGGGTATCCTTGAAATAAAGTACCAGCACTCAGCAGAAGACCCAAGGTCAAGGTCAATTACTCATTTGAAGCTAAAGAAAAAAGGGGAGAATCTCTTTACTTTTTAAAACAACAGCCACTTTTCTTTTTTAATTGGCCCTGCTCTGTCTAGCTTCTACAGTAACTGGGCATATTCTTAACAAATGAATTATTTTAATTTATATTATACTCCAGAACTTGATTTCTTCCCTTCTGTTGGGGGGAAGTGTCAGATATTAACCAGTTTTAATTTTCAAGTCCTGTATTTTGAACTATATAACAAAATTTATTTATTCCCACTTAGAGGCTATCCACTTGCAGAGTCTGGTCTCCACTGGGTATAAACAGTTACAACCACCAGACATCCACCTGTTTGAAAACAATCATGGTTACAAACAACTGCAGCCCACTAACTGTGGCCTCTGGATGAACATCTATGTCTGCCCTGATAAAGAGCTGACTGCAGAGCCCACTACTCACATTGCCCCTTCTCAGTGAAGAAGCAGTCAGAGCAGGTAACAGCCTTTTTGTAAAGAACTGGGCTCTTCAAAACAGAGGGGAAATGTTAAATGAGGCAGTTAGTCAGACAGAAGCAGGGAGGAGGCAAATAAAGCTAGGCTATTACGGCAATTTTGGACTGGCTTGAGTTGTCACACTAAGTTGTTATGCTGAGTTAAGATGGGAATGGGGCTGATGAAGACTTTATATGTGAATTCCCTTGAAATAAAAACCAATCAATATCCCAAAGACTTTCTAACGTGGGCAGACAAATGTGGTCACATATCATACTATTTCTTTTGTATTCGTTTTCTTCCCCCCTTTTTCTAGTACCTTTCATGAACTTGAAAAACAGCCCATTTAAATAAATGGGGGAGATGTGAGAAGTAGATAGGCTGAATTCCTCACAAATCTTCCAACCCAGGGTACGGTGCCCAGTCAGAGGAATGTTTACGTGGCTGTGCCTGTGTGGGGATTCAGCACTTCAGGCAAGTTAAGTTAGGAAAGCTAGGATAGCTCAAAAGAACAAAACTTGTTTCCCCACTTTCTCTTCTCCCTGTATTGTTATCTGGCCTCATCAGATGTTCCATCGCCCTGCGTGTTGCCCAAAGGGTCTCGCAGCAGAGACTAAGCACACTTATTGAAATTGTGTTTTAAATAAAGGTGACCATCTGCTTGCTCAGGCAAAATGGTGAGCTTCTTTATTTGGGGTTGGTTTATATAGGGAATTTTGTACATGTGCACAGTACAGCAATGACCTCATTGATCCATTTAAACATCATGTGACTACCTTGTGATTAGCTTCAGATAATCCACTCAAGATACACCTTTTGACTTAACCCTTTTGACATAACCCAATTTAACATAAATTAATGGAGGACATGTTGTTAGCCATTACTTCTTTGTTCTTATCTGATGATGCCTGAGGCTATGGAGGAACAAGGTAGATTGAATATCTGCCCTTGCTGGCCTTGCCATTTGGAGGCTGTTACTTCAGATCTTTAAACAAAGCATAAAGAAACTTCTTGGGCATACAGGAATTTGTGTGCAAACCTCTGCTCCCATGTAGGCCTTAAGTCAGGGGGGTTTTGCTGGAACTTTTCATAAGGAATTTTCAGGCTGGACTTCTTAAAAGCCTTTCACGAGCCCAAGTTTCATCTCTGCCATTAGATACCCATATGCATTGGGTAAATTCCTCTTCTCTTGAGCTCCCTGAGCACATTTCCATTCCCGGACCTGTCCTCAAGCCACCTTCATTACTTACCACAGACCAGGAAAGGTTACTGATGGCTATCTGGCCAGTTTTCCAAAGGGCTTTTTTATTGGCCTTATAAAGTCAACCTTAATTCCTTAATGCAGTAAATGCTATTCCAGCCAAAGCCTTGGTCATGGTAGGCTCACACCAACCTGGCCACATGGGATTCTGCCTCAGTTTCTTACAAGTATGGCTGCACAAAGTCTTTTCAC